>PVJI01031075.1:0-13489 GCA_004026765.1 Micronycteris hirsuta
TTTTATTTAAGGATCGCGGGTATATATACTGGTTGGCTGAGGGGCGTTGCTGGAGAAGCTCGGTGGAGTCGTGGGTCTTACTGATTGGTCCTCTTGCTCTAGGGGCTATATGCCTTTTATGGGCAACGGGGAGCTTATTGGCGACAGGGCTGTTGCACATGCGCAGTGCTATGGTTTTGCTGATGCCAGGATCCCAACAAAGGAGGCCTTTGAAGAATGGCCTGGGAAGAGAGGCACAAAACTGTGACTCAACATAGCAGAGAACTGTTAATTGAACTAAAAGACTGGGGACAATATTCATCTTCATTGGATCAAATGTTTTGTGGTATAGAAGATAAAATATTTATGAACCTTAGAAAGAAAGTACTAAAGTTCAAAGAAATTCCATACCATGATGGCTCAGGACAATTCTCCCATGTCCCCGAAGGGAAGAGGAAGGTTCACAGCTACTGATGGGTGGTGGCCAAGGGTGCAATTTCGTATATGTGGAGAAGCAACAGTGCTTCTTACAGTTTACTGGGGATCAAAATTCTCTGCCATATGTGCTGAAATTCGACACAGTGGATAAGATGTGAAATCCCAAGAATCTATATTTGTAATAAGCACACTAAGAAATTCTGATAAAAGTAGTCCAAGGCTCATTCTAAAAAAAGACATGGTGAAAGCAAAGAGGTAAAAAGCAGGCCTCTCAGCATATCTCAACCTAGCTTACCTGGACAAGAGAACATCAGGTTCTAGTGCAAACTCTATAGGTAACAATAAAGAGATGCATTTACATGGTATATCTTTTCTATCTACAGTATTGGAAACCTGCATAGTGATGGGAGGCTTAGAGATCTCTACCATCTTCTCCTTCAGGACTTATCTCATATCCGCTGTATTTTCTATGAGTAATTTGTAGTTCTTTTTTATCCTGGAACACTATTTTGCTCTGTCTGGTAATACACAGGTAAGTGCTGAGTTGTCTCTTGAATTCTGGATTTAGAAGGATTGTAACTTTGCATTCTAGTGTTCAAATGCTAGCAAAGCAACAAAAAACAAAGGGTGGTAGATTATTATTATTCAGCAAGAAATCACCTCCTTTCATTTCTCTCTGACCTCCATGGGAATGGTGTATTTCCAAGCCCTGTGAATTTGGGTTTGACCTGGTGACTTGCTTTGGCTGACGTAAGGTGGGTAGATGTGATGATATAGGAATTCTAAGCCTATACTGCAAGATTCTGTATGTTTCTAGTTATCACTGTATGATTAGTTTTTTGTGGTTGCTGTAACAAATTACCACAAACTGAGTGGCTTAAAACAAAAGAAATGTTTTCTTTCCCTGTTCTAGAGGCCAGAAGTCTGAAATCAAGGTATTGGCAGGGCTGGCCTCCCTCTCCAGTCTCTAAGGAAGAATAATTTCTGCCTCTCCAGTCTTGTGGTTCTGGGTGTTTCTTGACTTGCTGCTGCATCGCCCTGCACATGGCCTTCTCCTCTACCTGTCTTCTCCTCTTCTGTTTCATAATTATAAGGATTTTTGGTCACTGAATGTAAGCCTCTTCTGGATTACAAATCATGACCTCACCTCAAACTCCTTAATTATATCAGCAAAGACCCTTTTTCTAAATAAGTTCACACTCATAGATTCAAGGGGTTAGGGCATGCATATGTTATTTTTGGGGTCACATTCAACTCATTACACTCTGGGAGCTTCTGATGACAAGAATGTGCCCTATTCTCCATATGTAAGCCCAACCCACAGCCTGAATAAGAGGACACCAGCTGATCTACCAGAAATTGAACAAAAGGCAATGCTGATTCTTGTGTGCTACTGAGACATTATGGTAGCTTGTTATGCAACACAGTCTGACTAATATATCATGTGTGAACCCCCTTCCTTTTCTCCTTTTGGTGAAAGGGAATTTGTAAGCTATATAGACACAGCAACAATAAGAAGTGACTTCATGTCCTGGAAGTTATTAGAGAGGCTGTTTTTTGGCTCTTGTGCCAAATAATTTACTCCCAGATTGGCCTGACAACATTTATTCTGCCTCAGACCTCGTGTACAATGATTTAAGGGACTATTTGGAGGGGAAGGGGTAAAGGAAGTGATTATTGTTCTTTTTATGTGCTCTCTTCTCAATAAAGCAACCTATAGTTGCAAGTAGTGATAAGTCTCCTTTGGATAATTTGCATTTTTATTTAGAGAAAAACTGAATTTTGGAGATCTGATTAAATGTATCTTGTTATGGTACAATTTTATATGTGGCCCTGGTTTATATAGCAGCCCTGGTTCAGCCCTAACCAAGGAGTTATTGGTCAGATTAGGGAAGGCAATGAATAAGACTGTGAAAAATGTGTTTGCCACCAAGCATACACAAGGCGATAATATATTGGAATGGTAGAGGCACTCAGCAGTGGAATAAAAGTACAGCCTCACTTATAAACCATGGTCCTTGCCCATGGACTGAATTAAATAAGACATTTACTCATTTTGATAGCAACCTGTAAAAATAGCTACTGCAGAGTCTGTGAACCAAAAGAAGGGACCAGACTTTGTTCACCTTTTGGTTCCCAATTCCTGGCTTCAAGCCTGATACTCAAGTATATGCTCCATAAGTGTTAAATGGACACACAGGAGCCAGAGTTAACCTGTTAAACTATAAGCACTTTCACATCACCTTATTGGTCCCACCTCAGCCAAAGATAAACTTAAACTCCCTTTGATAATTTTCAAAGCTCTACATGGTCTAACCCTGAACTTCCACTCCATCTTCACCTATCTTCTCTTACTCTATAACTCATTCTTTCTCCTCCAGCCACATGGCCCTCTCTCTGTTTCTCAAACTCACCAAGCTTTCTCCTCCCTCAGGATCTTTGAACTCCCTAACTCCTCCACCCTATTGCTCTTCCCTTAGATATCTGCATGGCTCATTCTCTACTTCCTTGAAGTCTATATTCACATGCTTCCCTCTGTTTGGCCTTCTATGGCCACCACCATATATAAAACTATAACTACCTACCTTATTCCCCAATACTTCTTGCTTTAATTTATTGCTTTATTTATTTAATTTATTCTTTATTATTATTCAATATAACAATGGACATTGATATATTGGATAATAATAAAGACCTTGCTAGCGAGGCTTTAAGATCCCCCAGTAAAGAGATTTTTTAAATATTTTTTGTTTATTGCTTTATCCTAGAACAGTGCCTAGCATGGAGCAGTCATACAACACATATTTGTTAAATGAATGTTAGAGTGGCCATTTATGCCACATGGTGGGTGATTTAATGAACAAAGAAATGTGCCTTGGCAATGAGTCCTGTTGCTTCAGCTTAGGATAAGGACTGTCTCTGCAGAACTCACATAAAAAAAAATGTTAGTCTTAAAACAGGTGAAATGTGTGTAGGAGATAATTCCTCAGGTTGTCTGTGATTATCTAACCTTGACAGGTGGAGTAATAAATCCACTTGCTGCTAATGTGCAGTGTAGAGGTTGCAAGTTTATTTTAGCTCAATATTAAAAATCAGTCTACAACTTTGTGCTGGTCAAGAGAATCAGACAGATGAATTTTGTAATTTATTAAATGTCTCCTTAATTAAAATAAAGGAGTTAATGTATTAGTATTTTCCCTGTCTTCTGCTTGAATCTTAAGAAAAAGAAATCCAGGACTTCTGGTCAAGATGGAGGTGTAGGTAAACACACTGTGCCTCCTCGCACAACCAAAGAAAGGACAAGAATAAATTTAAAAACAAAAACAACAACCAGAACTGTCAGAAAATCAAACTGTATGGAAGTCCAACAACCAACGAGTTAAAGAAGAAACATTCATCCAGACCTGTAGGAGGGGTGGACATGGACAGCCAGGTGGAGAGGACTTGTGGTGGGGCAGCAGCTGGCAGACCGGGAGAGTAGGTGGCATGAAGACTGCGCGGTCCCACATTCACATGCAGATAAACTGGGAGGAACAACTGGGGAGCGAGAAAGACTGCACAACCAAAGGTTCCAGTGTGGGGAAAAAAAGCCTCAAAACCTCTGACTGAAAAAACCTGTGGGTGTTGCAGCAGTGGGAGAAATTCCCAGCCTCACAGGAGAGGTGATTGGAGAGACCCACAGAATCCTGAAACATACATGAACCCACCCACCCTGTAATCAGCACCAGAAGGGGGCAATTTGCTTGTGGGTAGCCGGGAAAGTGACTGAAAATTGGGAGAGAGAAGAGCAAGTAGGTTTGTACCCTCTTGGACCCCTCCCCCACATACAGCATCACAACACAACAATGAGCGTTGCCCTGCCGTGGTGAACATCTAAAGCTCCATCCCTTACTACGTAACAGGCCCACCCGGACAAACAAAAAAATGGCCCAAATGAAAGAACAGATCAAAGCTCCAGAAAAAAATACAACTAAGCGATGAAGAGATAGCTAACCTATCAGATGCACAGTTCAAAACATCGGTAATCAGGATGCTACGGGAACTCAATGGGTACTTCAACAGCATAAAAAAGACCCAGGCAGCAATGAAGATTGCATTATGTGAAATAAAGAAATATCTACAGGGAACCAACAATGATGGGAAGGAAACCAGGACTCAGATCAATAGCTTGGAGCAGAAGGAAGAAAGAAACATTGAACCAAGGCAGAATGAAGAAACAAGAATTCAAAAAAATGAGGAGAGGCTTTGGAACTTCCAGGACATCTTTAAACATTCCAACATTCAAATCATAGGGGTGCCAGAAGAAGAAGAGGAAAAGCAAAAAATTGAAAAAACTTATTTGAACAAATAATGAAGGAAAACTTCCCCAAACTGGCAAAGGAAATAGACTTCCAGGAAGTCCAGGAAGCTCAGAGAGTCCCAAAGAAGTTAGACCCAAGGAGGAACACACCAAGGCACATCATAATTACATTAGCCAAGATAAGAGATAAGGAGATAATCTTTTGTTAAAATATATTTTATTGATTATGCTATTACAGTTGTCCTATTTTACCCCCTTTATTCCCCTATGCCCTGTACACCCCCTCCCACCCTCATTCCCACTCTCATTCCCACCCTTTAGTTTATGTCTGTGGGTAATATATATAAATTCTTTGACTTCTCCATTTCCTATACTATTCTTAACCTTCCCCTGTCTATTTTCTACCTATCATTTATGTTACTTACTCTCTGTCCCTATCCCCACTCTCCCCACTCACTCCCCTGATAATAACCCTTCATGTGATCTCCATTTCTGTGATTCCCTTCCTGTTCTAGTTGTTTGCTTAGGTTATTTTTTTTTTTAAGGTTCGGTTGTTAATAACTGTGAGTTTGTTGTCATTTTACTGTTCATATTTTTTATCTTCCTTTTCTTAGTAAGTCCCTTTAACATTTCATATAATAAGGGCTGGGTGATGATGAACTTCTTTAACTTGACCTTATCTGAGAAGCACTTTATCTGCCCTTCCATTTTAAATGATAGCTTTGCTGGAGAGAGTAATCTTGGATGTAGGTCCTTGCCTTTCATGACTTCAAATACTTCTTTCCAGCCCCTTCTTGCTTGCAAAGTTTCTTTTGAGAAAACAACTGACAGTCTTATGGGCACTCCTTTTTAGGTAACTGTCTCCTTTTCTCTTGCTGCTTTTAAGATTCTCTTCTTATCTTTAATCTTGGCTAATGTAATTATGATGTGCCTTGGTGTGTTCCTCCTTGGGTCTAACTTCTTTGGGACTCTGAGCTTCCTGGACTTCCTGGAAGTCTTATTTCCTTTGCTGGATTGGGGAAGTTCTCCTTCATTATTTGTTCAAATAAGTTTTCAATTTCTTGCTCTTCCTGTTCTTCTTCTTCTGGCACCCCTATGATTCAAATGTTGGAATTTTCAAAGATGTCCTGGAGGTTTCAAAGCCTCTCCTCATTTTTTTGAATTGTTTCTTCATTCTGTTCTGGTTGAATGTTTCTTTCTTCCTTCTGCTCCAAACTGTTGGTGTGAGTCCCAGTTTCCTTCCTGTCACTGTTGGTTCCCTGTACATTTTCCTTCATTTCACTTAGCATAGCCTTCATTTTTTCCTCTACTTTGCAACCATATTCAACCAATTCTGTGAGCATCCTGATTACCAGTGTTTTGAACTGTGCATCTGATAGGTTGGCTATCTCTTCATTGCTTAGTTGTATTTTTTCTGGAGCTTTGATCTGTTCTTTCATTTGGACCTTTTTTTTTTTTCTCTCAGCATGTCTGTTATGTAGTAAGAGGGGGAGCCTTAGGAGTTCACCAGGGCAGGGTATCCCACGTTGTTGCATTGTGATGCTGTGTTTGGGGGAGGGGTCCCAGAGGGAACAGAGTTGCTTGCTCCACTCTCTGCTGGTTTTCAGTCACTTCCCCTGCTACCCATAAGCAAATTGGGCCCTTCTGGTGCTGATTCCTGGATGGGTTGGCTTGTGCACATTCTAGGACCCTGTTGGTCTCTCCAATGAACTCTTTTGTGAGGTTGTAGCTCCTCTTTCTGTATCAACCTCCACAGGTGTTTTCAGTCAGAGGTTTGAGGCTTTATTTCCTTGTGCTGGAAATCGGAATTGCTCAGTCTATCTAACTCTCCAGTTGTTCCTCCCAGTTTATCTGCACTCGAATGTGGGATCACCCAGTCTATAATCTGCCATCTTGTCTGGTCTGCTAGCCACTGCCTTGCTGAGTCCTCTCCACCTGGCTGCCCATCTCTGCCCCTCCTACCGGTCTGGATGGATGTTTCTTCTTTAACTCTTTGGTTGTTGGACTTCCATACAGTTCAATTTTCTGTCAGTTCTGGCTGTTTTTGTTTTTAAATTTATTGTTGTCCTTCTTTTGGTTGTGTGAGGAGGCACAGTGTATCTACTTACGCCTCCATCTTGACCGGAAGTCCTAGGCTCCAAGATAAGGAGAGAACCTTAAAATCAGCAAGAGAAAAGGAGAGAGTTACCTACAAAGGTGTTCCCATTGGACTATCAGCTGATTTCTCAAAAGAAATCTTATAGGCAAGAAGGGGCTGGAAAGAAGTATTCAAAATCATGAAAGGCAAAGACCTACATCCAAGATTACTCTATCCAGCAAAGCTATCATTTATAATAGAAGGGTTTATAATGTAAACCCTTTATAATATAAACCCATTTATAATATAATAGATAAAGTTCTTCCCAGAGAAGTTCAAGTGAAAGGAGTTCATCATCACCCAGCCCTTATTATATGAAACGTAAAAGGGACATATCTAAGAAAAAGAAGATAAAAAATATGAACTCTATGAAATAATAGTAAAATGACAAACTCGCAACTTTCAACAACTGAACCGAGGGGCTGAGATATCAGTTTCATCTTTATCTTTTCCTTGTATAGGCTTTCTTATATATTGGGATTAAAGAATACTTAAATCTCAGAAACCAAACTGATAAGCTAAAGAGAACACACGTTGTAAAAAAAAAAAGGTCATTTTGAAATAATACAAATGAAGATGTATAAAATTATTGAAGATGTAGTATACAACAGGGAAATTCCAATCTGTGAAATCCTAGGGCATAGATAGTAGGTTTCTCTGGAATCCAGGGAAATATAGACACTTACATATATTGCATATTGGCAATATGTGGGCAAGGTGCATTAAGCACATTCTTTAGTATAATTCTCACTATAATGTCATTAGACTGGTAATATTATCCCAACATATTGATAAGTGTCAGAAGGTTAATATAACTTGAATAAGTTAATATAATCTTGTTTTTTTTACCAGTAGGAAAACATTTGTAGTATATTTGGTAACTTGTTCAAAGTCAAACACTTGGAAATGGCAGAGCCATAATGTGAACCTGGCATTTTCTCTTCCCAAGTCATTGTCACTACACCCCACTGCTTTGCTGACAACATGAAAGTGTTAAATTTATAGCACCTCAAAGTATTAAAACATTACACAGAAAATAGCACATTGTAAAACTCATTTTCCAATAATGCCATTACTGGAAATCTCAAAGTTTCAAAAAGAAGTAGGGATAAATTCAACTCTTACCCACTTCTCTGATTATGTGTTATACTTTATTTAACTCACCAGCTGAATACTATTCCTCAACAGATTTTTCTTCTCCATGCCTTTGCATGGACATTGCTCTTTCACACAGTATGCTTCAACCCTCAAACTGAATGATACATATTTTTCAAAACCTAGATAAATGACTTTTTTTCTTTAAAGTCATCTTATATTTACTCAGGAAATTAGGTACTTATCTCTTTATACACTTCATTGGGAGCCAGGTTTGTTCCTGATTTATTGCTATGATGTGTAGTATATACCTTGAACATGGCTATAAAATAAATGTATGAAAATAGATTACAACCCTATACTTCATAATAAATAAGAGTCAAAACTGCTTGGTGAGCATCACTGAGTTCTGGATCAACACCTTGGACACCACTCAGGCTTACTAAGAACCTGGCCATGGGGAGCCATAAGCTTCATCCCTTTTGACACCTGTGTATGCCCTTTTAAAACTTGTCTCATGCAGCCTCTGCAGCCCCTGCCATGGGCCCACCTCTGCTGCCAGGACCGGCTGTGCCCCTACGCCTGGCTGTAGTGGTGGAGGGCGCCCAACTGTGCCCTGGAACCCAGTAGTGTGCTACCAACTCCGACGCACCCCACCCTGTTGCAGCTGCTGCTGCAGCAGCAGAGGCCGGTGTTTTCCTGGCCTTGTGGTCCAGAGGCTCCCCATACCTCCCCAGCAGCGGAGGCCGAGCACTCATGCCTTGGCACAGCAGTAGAGGAGGCGGGTGCTTGTGTCCATTGGGGCAGCCATAGAGGCTCTACAGCCCTGCGGGGCTGACTGGCTTGTTGAGAGGAAGTCAGAGACGCCCCTGCAGAGGAGAGCAGCAGGGCTCAGGAAGTCAGCAATCCCCAGAAAGACTTAACTCAGTGAGGAAGCCGAACTACCCTGAAGAGACTCTGAGAGTCCCTACCATCTAGGACAGCAAAGAATGAGAAGGTGCTGTATGAGTTGCCCCTAATTGCTGCACCTCAAGGACAGCACATCTGGTGGACTGAAGGTGTAGGCTGGGTGCAGAAGGGCACTGGGGGCCCAGCCAAGAACTAATGAAGTGGTCTGGACACTGGGAAACTGCTAAGAGTATGACTCAGTCCTGGCCCCATCCCTGCAAAATCACAGGAAGGGAGAAAAGTAAAACCAATCCCCGCCTCAGCCTGCTGCAGCCAGAAAGACCAGCAGAACTGGCTTAGCCAGTTTAAAGGCAGCAGAAGGCTTTTTCTTACCCACACAAGTGAGACAATAAAAGGGTTTGATCTCCAAAATATATAAAGAACACACACGACTCCACTCCAGGAAGACAAAAAAAACCTAATTAAAAATGGGCAAAAGATTTGAAGAGACACTTCTCTAAGGAGGATGTACAGTGGGCCCAGAGGCATATGAAAAAATGCTCAGCATCACTAGTCATCAGATAGATGCAAATTAAAACCACAATAAGATACCACTTCATACCAGTGAGAATGGCCAATATAAAAAATTAACAAGCTAGTGTTGGAGATGATGTGGATAAAAGGGAACCCTAGTGTACTGTTGGTGGGAAAGCAGACTGGTTAAGCCACTATGGAAAACAGTATGGAATTTCCTCAGAAAATTAAAAATGGAACTACCTTTATACCCAGAATTCCACTGCTGGAATTATACCCTAAGAACCCTGAAACACCAATCTAAAAGAACCTATGCACCCCAATGTTCATAGCAGCAGAATTTACAATAGCCCAGTGCTAGAAGCAACCTAAGTGCCCATCAATAAATGAAAGGATCAAAAACCAATGGTACATTTACAGAATGGAATACTATGGAGCAGAAAGAAAGAAGGAGCTCCTACCCTTTGAGACAGCATGGATAGAACTGGAGAGCATTGTGCTAAGTGAAATAAGCCAGGTGGTGAAAGACAACTATCATATGATCTCACCTGTAAGTGGAACCTAATCAACAAAACAAACAAGCAAGCAAAATAGAACAAGAAACGTTGAAATTAAGAACAATCTGACAGTTAACAGAGGAGAGGTAGGAGGGGATAATGGGGAGAAGGGTTTTCAGGAACAAATATAAAGGATACATGGAAAAAACTAAGGGTGTTCGTGGAAGTAAGGGAGGGAGATGGGTTTGGCTGGGGTTGGGGGGAGTGGTGGGATGTAAATGCAGACAACCATAATTGAACAGCAATAAAATAATTAAAAAAATAAAAATAATAAAAACTGCTTCACTTGTTACTAAAGAGCTATAGGTAAAATATAAAAGATAATTTACAAACCTGTTTTTTAACCCATTGCAGAACATCATATTCATTGAGCAATGCTTTGGCTGCCATGGTTCATGTCAACACATATTATGGAATGTAGAGACATGCCCTGTCTTTGAAACCAATGTGGCATCTTTGTAGAAGAGGAACAACACAGGCATAGGGGTCAGGAGATCTTGATTATAATTCCAGATGTGTCTCTCTGGACAATAACTTAATCTTACTCACTAAACTTAGTTTCTTCATGTGTAAAAATTAATCATATTTCTTTTTCTATTTTGGAGGGTGATTCTGGAAATAATATAATAACATATTATGTCTGATCATTGTATAAACATAATTTAACTTTTTTGCTAAGTAACAAAATCCCATATTTTTCAAAATTTAAGATTGTTATGACAATGACCTTAGAAACCCTAGCATGAACTGACTGGTTCATTAGGCAATGGTAACTGTGTGGGCCAAGAGTATTTAAATTGATCACAAATCAAAATTCTTTCAAATAGGTCATTGTTTTATTTCTGAAGTTTCCTATGCACTAGCAATAACTATGAGATTAAAATTACAAATATTCTTTTTTTTTCTTTTCTGGGTTTAAATCTCTCACAGGTAAACTGAGAGGGAAAAAACAACTCCATGTTTAATGTGGCTATTTCTCCTCAAGTGAACATTTAAGTTTCCAAGTCAGTTTTGAAGATCCTATCTTGAAAACCTTAATAGAAGGTGAAACTATGCTATTTAGGATAATGGGGATTTATGTATCTAAGTGTAAGGACCCTGGAGGGAGAGAAAATGCTTCCTGGGACAGCTCCTCACTCAGGTGGGAATAAAAAAATATGTTGGGATAGTGATACAGGTTTACTATTCTGAAAATATATTTAGAAGGTGCGATATTCTCCTCTGTTTGGGAAAGATTGAAAGCTGTGATGATGACGCTGAGGGCTTTACCAGGGGTCTGATATCAATAGATATTCCCCTATCAGTTTCTGTGTAATTCTTCCTTTTCACATGTCCATGAACACACTAACACACATACACACACATCCCTGCAATGCCCTTTGGGATACATTTTCCCTTTTAAGCCTACCTGTGTGAGGATGGCCCTGCATATCAGACACCTGTTTTGTTATCCCCCCTGAGAAAAGGGAATACTCATTTTATTGTCAGATTCTAGGACACTTTTGTCAAGGATCCTGTCCTGCAGAATCTTTATGCTGTGGCTGATTTGTAAATAAATGCACAGGGGCTACGTAAATCCTGTGGAGAAAAAAGGGGACTGCACAACCACTCTCTCAAGGGGAGAGTGCCTCAACCCTTGCCTTGACAGGCTTTTATTGGCTTTCTCATAGCATACATCAAAGAAGGTTTTCATTCATTATACTTAGGTTTGCTTCAGGTAATTACTTTTTACACATAGCAATGGAAAGGATGTTACAGATTACTTCTTACAAATTAACAAGGAAAGAATGTTGCAAATGCAAAGGAATGATAAAGAGCAATTGGTCTGGTTACACTTCAATCCTTGGGAGAATTAGCACAGACCTCAGGAAGTTACTTTAAAGATATGCAGTAAGCATTTGTTGCCTCAACTCAGGGTGAGGGAGTTTTAGGGAGACAAAGCATCAATATTCTAGGAATAATGCTGGCTTGATTTTCCCATGGGACAACCTGCACATGAACATGGGGTCTGCTTGCCGAATCCCACGTCCCACTGAGTTTTTTATAGTGAGAGCTGAGCTACAATTCCCACGATGTTATGGAATGGTTCTCTACATCCTCGCCCCCCCCCCTTTTTTTCGTTAGAAACGCTATAGATCCCACAAAGCTTGCTACTTGCTGGTCTCTCACATGACCCTGGGAAAATAATTTACAAATGCAGTGAAGTACACAGAGCATTACCATAATCAGTAAGCAACTGGCGGCTCCAAAGACCCACATTCTCAGATTAAGACCATCAAACCAACTTTTTGGGCTTAGCCAGCTGAGATCATCACAGAGGTTTTTGAAAACCTCTTGTTTAGTCAAATGCTGGATGTTCTGCAGCTGCTGATGTAATTCTAGATGCAATTTATCAATTTGTCCTTTTAAATTGGTATAAAAAAGTCCCTCTAGGTGATGTTGAAAATTGCTCCAAGAATACTGGCTGGAATTCCACTTCAGGGTGGGTGATGTAGAGCTTGGAGAATCCTGGATCTGAAGAGTCCAATGGGGCGGAGGTAGGGCACCACCTAGGAAGTGTTTTCTGTGATATGGCTTTACCCTTTTTGCTGGCAGCTCCAAAGGTCTTTCTGGAGATTAAACACAAGCATACCCTCTTCCCCAAGTTAATAGTTCAACTGGTACTTCCCATTTTCCTTTCCCTAAAGGGCCTTTATATAAGACCAAAGGGTGTGGGACTACAGGCCTGTTTTGCACAAGGTGTTTATCTATGGGTGACTTTAAATTATCATCACAATTCAAACAATTTTATGTATATATTGCTAGCATGGTTAAATTCCTGGGGGATATTTCCTGACTCCCCCCTTTTTGTATGTTTAATAATATTTTAAAGGTTTGGTGAGCTCTTTCAATAATTGCTTGACCTGTAGGATTATAGGGTGCCGGAGGCCAAATCCGCCCCTCTGTTTGACACAGTCGCAGAAGGGGGCCGCAGGTCTGCACAGTGGACTCGGCAGGAGAAGGCACCGTGCTGTCCTCTGTTTAATCATCCTATTGCTTCCTTTGCTTGGGGTTGGTATGAGTGTATGTGGGAATAGGACGGATGGCAATTCAACTAAGAGATAGAGTTCTTGGAAAATTACAGAGAAAATGCTAGTCAAGTAGAAAGTACCCTCACTCCTGAATGCCCCCCTAATTTGTATAAGAGTTATCAGAAATAGGAATAGAAAAGAATTCCTTGACCTAACACCCACACCCTCTTCTGCTTTCACCACGTTAGGCAGAATCCAAGTCTCAGGAACTAGAAATAGATCTGAAAGTTTAGCTTAGTCAGCTCTCTATCGTTTTCCCTTCACTACTACCCCTAGACCTACAGACCCCCCATTACCCTACACAGGCATTTATCATAAAGAATCTAGATAGGTTAATATTAGAGGATACTAGGTAGATTAATAGAAAAGAGTTTTCTGCACAGTAGACTAAAGATAATAAAAATTATTAAACAGAAAAATATCCTGAGCAGTGAGAGACAGCCGTTAACCACATAACCACAAAAGTCTAGCAGCCTCATGACAGTCCTCA
>PVJI01031076.1:0-13480 GCA_004026765.1 Micronycteris hirsuta
TTGGTTTTTCAGGGTTCTTAGGTTAAAGTGCCATTGTTAAGGATAATAACAAGCAACAGGCAACTTGGGGTTGAGGCGATATAATATGGAAATGAACTTGCATTATTGATCTGATGAATCAAGCTGTTTTTACCCCAAGATGGGCTTACTCTACCCTCTGTTTTCCTTGAAAATATCTTGTGTACCCTCTTTAGTCTGTTTGAAACTTTCCTTTCCATATTTTTTCTCTGAAATCAAGGGACAGGCAGAGAAATGACATTTTCTTTGCCAAAATCAATTTGAAGTCCTCAGGAGAGCACATTAATCACCTTGGAGGCTCTCTCTTTCTGCTGCTCTGAAAAACTATTGTCAAAGGCAAAGGGTCTAGGAACTTCATTGATTCCCTTCCCACAGCATATAAATAGATCTTCTTTATCTAACTAAAGAGGTATATTTCAAATATTCCTGTGTTCAACCCCTAGTACTTTGAACTGCATGTGACTCCCTTGACTCAGGACAAGAGAAGCTCGTGGAGATAAAGCCAAGGTCACACATTCATTCCATCATATGGGTCAACTAGCTTTACTCTGTTTAATAAACCAAAAGCATTCCCATGACTGAGTATCTACTATGCAAAAAGCTTTGTGATAATCACAGAGAATGAAGAGATGAGGGCATGGTCTTTTCCCTGGAAATTGCAACAATATATTGCGAGTGGTGGAAAATGAATAAACCATCATGGTTAAAAGCTGTTTAAGGGCTCTGATAGAAAGAATAATACAAAGAAATTTGGGATGAAAAAAGGAGCTAGTGGTTCTGGAGAAGTTTTCTCAAGGAGAATGAACATTCATATCAGATCAAGAAGAACAAGTGAGGGTTTTCCAAGAATATGTTGTATGCTGTAACTGTGAAAAAGGACTTGACCATCCAGAACTTATCTTTCTCTGGGACAGGATTGGTTATATTGACATTTTTCAGGCCCTTGGCTGCAAAGGGGGGCAAAGAACACTGAAGATAAGTCTTGTCTGTCTACCAACCTGCTGGGGGCCTCGCCTTCCAGAACTGTTAATGGTGTCTATGTCAGAGGAGAAAGTAGGAGTAAAATTAGAAAAATTGAGTAAAATTAATTTTTAGAACTGAGGTCAACTACCTATTCTCAACACAGTGGCTGCTAAAGAGAACAGAAGTAGGAAGAATAGCCAAATGTAAAGTAAGTGACTGAGGACCCTTTGTTGAAAGTCAGCCTAGAACAGCTCACAATCTGCTCCACTGTCCCTTGAATCTGCTCCTCATTTGGTACAAAAGTGTCCAGACAGAAGCTGGAGAAGCAATAGGTACCACTGAGAAATCCCCTTGGGGTCAGGGGAAGTTTGGCATTTGATTGTTATTCAGATTTTTAGAGGCTACTCAGGAACAGGTATAAAGGACACTTGGACAAAACCAAAGGGGGGGTAGGATCAAGGGTGGGGAGTGGTGATGGCTGGGGTGGGGGGGAGTGGTGGGAGGAAAAAGGAGACAACTACTTGGACAACAATAAAAAAAATAATAATAAATATTTTAAAAAGAATAACTCAAATATATTGTCAGTAGCTACACAGCCTAATTACCACCACTCTCAATTAAGATATGCTATATGTGTAAAATACATAATGAATTTTGAAGATTTAGTAAAAAATATAAATTATCTCAGCAATTGTTAGCATACTTATTTCCTGTTAAAATCATGAAATTTGGATATTTCAGGTTAAATAAAACATACTATTAAAATTAATTTTACCTGTTTCTTTTTACTTTCATAAATGTGGGTACTAGAAAAATTTAAATGACCTATGTGGCTTGCATTATAATTCAACTGGACAGTACTTTCTGTAGGATTGGAGATGTATTGTCTTAAGCCACTAAATTTGTGGTAATCTGAAATAGCAACAATAGAAAATTAACATACAAGCCCATATGCTCTTTTTACAATGTGAGATTGACAAGCTTATATCAAAATATGGGGTCTATGGACCCCCATCACTTGCCTTCACTTGAACACAGGCAGACTTTTGCGACTGTCATGGCCAACAGAATGACACTACATGACTTGCTGCTTCCTTTCAAGAGACTTGGGACCCAGCCATGTTGTGAGGAAGCCCTGAGCTGATAGTCAGTATCAACCACCAGACATGTAAGTAAATCAACAAGAGAAGATTCCAGCCCCTGATCTGAGAGTCTTCCATATGAGATACTAGAATAACATGGTGCAAAGACAAACTGTTCCCAACATCCCCTGTCTGAATCCCTCCATTATTTTATCATTAGTGCATGAATGGTGGTTTGTTTAATATCTTGGGACCATTGGTAAATGGTCATTATAGCATTTAAAAATTAATCTGAATTACGTTGTCCAGCAAACTGAAATATTAACTCCTTCTCTGAGTCATGGATTTTACATAATTCCAACACCATATTTTTCTTTGTGAAATACTTATTCTTGTCATTGGTTTTTCTCTGGGTTCTACTGATTTCTTGAATGAATTAGATGTATGTGATCTCTCCCACTCTCTGAGAGTCTAATAATCTTTGAATGAATGCTTCTCTACTTTTGTATTCAAACCATCATTGCCTTAGGTTAGCCTCTCAGCACTACTCACTTAGACTATCATGTGCACCCATCATCCTCCCCAGGTTCCCAAGCCCACGGAAAGTAGAGCCTACAACTTTCATGCAGGTAGTTTATTGTAGGAAGTGGCTCAGGAAGAGTGAAAGAGGGAGGCATAAAAAGCAATGGAAAAGGGTCAATGCAAAAGCCATCGAGCTGGTCATTAATGTAGGCAACTGGGGCTAGGTCCAGCTGGAAACCACTGAAGAGCATAACAAGAAATTCTCCACCTAGTGGATAGAAGAGGCAACATTTACCCTTTAGCTTAAATCTTCCATGGGCTATTAGCTCCCATATACTTCCAGGTGGGGCATGCTTGAATGCCAGGTTGGAGACTGCAGCTTCTCAGCTTCAGCTGCATAAAAGATATAGGATAGAAAGTGAGAGCTATGGTAAAGCTGAGGTGGGGTGCTGTCAGGTTACACTGCACAAACACAGCTGCCACAGCAAAGCCTCAAGTACCAGAAACATCCAATATGCCTCTTAATGAACCTCCTTGTTTCTACGCCAATGATTGTCACATCAATACTTTCTCCATATCATTTCCATAATGATCTTAAAACCCATAACTATATTATTCTTCTGATTACGAACTTTTGCCAACTCTTTATTGCTTTGTGACACACTATCATTGGTAACTGTTTTACCTAACCATCATCCTTTCCCTGCTTTTACAATTTTATTGAAGTATAAATGACATAAAATAAACTGGACATGTTTAAACTACATAAATTACATTTTGACATGCAAATATGAAGAAACATTCCAGATTACGAGTATATCCATTTCCTCAAACATTTTCTCTTGTCCTTCAATAATTCCTCTTTTCTACTTCTTCTCCCACTTCCACCAAAACCGCTGAGCTTTCTATCACTAGAGATTAGTTTGCATTTTGTAGAATTGTATATAAGTGGAATCATACAGCATGCTATACCATTTGGGTAGGACGAATTACACTTTCAGGATACTGAAGGAAAAACTTGATCCAGAAAGGCCAATGAGAATACCATATTCCCTGGGCTACACTGATTGGTTAAATAATAAAATGTGACCAAACCTGAGCTGCAGACCAGAGCTAAGAAGCATCAGACCCTGATGTTTTGTTCAAACCAAGGATAAAGAGTTATCTGTTTCCAAAGGGATTCCTCAGCAAGGAGGATTATAAGCGCAGGGCTGCTGATGCTCACTTTTCACATCTGGAAGAGAGCCTATATGAAAATAAAAACAAATTGGAAGAATCTTAACTGAGATATATATGGAGACAAATTTCTGCTGATATCACTTGGACACCTGGATCTAGCCATGCCTGAAAATAGCTATTCTGTATTTTGTTACATGTGCCGATGCAATTTACTTTATGCTTAAACCAATTTGATTGTATTTTCACACTTAAAACTAAAAGGATCTGACATATACACATTAAAATCTAGCCTGTCCACCCTTTTCATACTTACCTCTCACCATTCCTCACCATAGAGTTAATTACTTTATTTGTATCAAAATCTTGGCCTGTTTGAAACACAACAGGCAATTTTATCCTTTGTTCCTTTGCAGACAGTTTTATTGCCTTACCCAATTTTATCCTCCCCACCAGAAATCCAGCTCTTGACAGAAGAAAAAAATATGTCTTTCTAGTATAATTTATTGAATAATGCAGCTGAATGCTTCCTGTGGGCCAGGTTCTGTGTAATGAACACATGTATGAACTTAAAAATAACTGATTAGATAAACTTAAGTAAGATATTTTAGAAATAAACTATCTTCATTTAAAACAATTTTACCAAGGAGATTGATTTCCAACTCATGTAGATATGTGGATTATACCCTCAACCGCTACCCCATGCCATGAACTTGAGGTACCTTTTGCCTGGCTGAGCTACATTTGTCTCTCTCTGAAATGTAGTGAGAAATTACCGTTACAAGTCATAGCAAGATCCTGTGACATAAATCACTACTGCTTTAAGAATACTGAATTTTTGTATTTATTTTATTTATTTGTTTGGCAATTGTTGTGGTCAATATCTGAGAAGCGGGTCAACCATGAAAATATTAATCAAATTCCCTTAATGACAAAAATATAACTATTTCTTGTTATAACTAAAATCATGATTGAATCAGCTATTGATTGTCTGACATCTAACTTGGAACATTTGATCCAGTTGTAGACATTTTCTAAAAGGCTCAATGATTCTTTCACATCAGAAACCTCCCAACTCCTGTGGTCTTTAAAACCCAGACGCAGAAGACTGACTATAAGCCTTTGGCTGAAAGACGAACATGGCATTTAAAAAGCAAAAGACTTTGGTCTCCTTTGTCCAACAAAGTTCAAATTTCCCCTACAGCAATAAACACCTTCCCTGAGAAGTATGCAGTATGGGCTAAAGTCTTCAACCATGAAATTATATGACTCTACCTTGACCTCTGGTTTTCTCCAGTGAATCTCACTCATGGAATACAAACAGCAGCTCTGGGCTGTTTCTCTGATGCAGCTGGTGTGTTCTGTAAATCTTGAGGAATGCAGACTTCTATACAAAAGCATCCAGGTAAAGGGTACATCTTTATCTGTCGTCACTTACCCTAAGCATTACTGAGCAGCCCCAGGGGCTCATGCTACTTGATGTCTATATCTGACCACCTTTTCCGTCCATGCTTCCAGCAGGCAAGGCAGAGACAGGGTTCCTCTAGTTGAAAAAGCTAAGGCCTTATTGAAGTGATGAAGTGACTGGTAATATGATAAATCGAGGCAGAACTTTTGTCTCCCTTGGTCCTAATTAGAAATGGATATCAGCCAACCTATGAAATACATGGTATATTGGTTTGGTACTTAAAGTGTGATCCATGGACCAGCGGTATCAGAATCACCTGGCATTTATTAAGATACAGACCTAATGAATCAGAATCTTCATTTTAACCAATCCTCAGGTGATTCTCGTGCATATTAATATTTGAGAATTACTGGCACAGTGGATCTCTATTATTCCTGTCCTAAATCCTCTCACCTTAGTTCTGATAATAATACCTTGAATTCACTCCAAATGGGGAGACAACCCTCTCCACCCTCAGGCCTATGGGTAAGGGAATCAGTGTGACCCATTATTGATCTCAGTGATTTGTTCAGGGATGAGTATGTGATTAATTGAAGGCAGAGGCATTTAGGCCCATGAAAATTGGTTGAACTGTTGGGGAGTGAGATTAGACTTGGACTTGGAAGGATACAAGCTGCTAAGGGCCACCTTGTAGAGGTTGCTAATGAATTTACAATCAGAGCCAAGAAATAGGTAAAAATAAATTTAATGCTATAATTTGAGCCCCTGGCTCAAGTATTACCTGAAGCCCACGTCCATAATATTAGTAGCACAAAACAACACATTTTCTGTACAGTTTTTCTTATTGTTTTTTAATCTATATATACACACATAGGGAGAGAAAATTAGCTACAGATATAGATAATCTTTTTATCTATCTACCTATCAAGAAAGAAAGAAAAACTTATTCTGAGGCATTGGCTCATATTATCGTGGAAACTGGCAAGTTTAAAATTTGTAGGGCAAACAGACAGCCTGGACATCCAGGTAAAAGCTGATGTTGCAGTCTTGAGTCCAGAAGTTGGAAACTCAGACAAAAATTCTGGATTGCAGTCTAGAGGCAGAATTTCTTTTTTCTCAGGAAACCTCAATCTTTGCTCATAAGGTCTTCAATTGACTGGCTGAGATCCATTCACATTATGGAGACTAATCTGTTTTACTTAAAGTCTATTTATTGTAAATGGTAACCACATCTAAAAATTACCCTCACAGCAACACCTAGACTGGTGTTTGACCCAGCAACTGGTTACTATAATCTAGCCAAGCTGACACATAAAACTCACTATCATGCTTGGGTTTTCTGAACCTTGCAACTAAAAGAGATAGTAGAGTGGGGCTAAAAATCCTTAGAGATGACTCTTTCACTCAACTAAACATACATGACTGAATCCTGGCTTTCTGCTTTCTTTAAAAGGGTTCACATTGCTCAAGAATATCAGCCAAAAAAAAAAAAAAGAGTATCAGCAAAGCAATTTAAACCCAATTTCATTTCATGGAATTTAAGTGCTCAGGATTGGGAAAGACTTTAAGATCTGTCTAACCAGAGTTTTCTAAATAACATTTATGTTCTTAGCACTGTAATGATATTTTTACTCATAGTTATAGTCCACAACATACAACATCCATGCCTATATGCATAATATTTTCTTTAAATCAAAATGATTCTTTAATAACATACTTTATAAAAATGTTTATATTACTTCCATAAATATATAAATACATATACAAATAAATATGAGAGAAAAATAGTTTTAAAAGTCTTACAAGACACCATTACCTGCTAAAGAGACAGCCTAAGTGTTCATCAGTAGATGAGTGGATCAAAAACTGTGGCACATTTACGCAATGGAATACTATGCTGCAGAAAGAAAGAAGGAACTCCTACCTTTTGCGACAGCATGGGTGAAACTGGAGAATATTATGCTAAGTGAAATAAGCCAGTTGGTGAAGGACAGGTACTTTAATGATCTCACATATAAGAGGATTCTAATGAACAAAATAAACAGATAAGAAAAATAGAACCAGAGACATGGAAACGTGGAACAAGCTGACAATGGCCAGAGGAGTCAGGGGAGGAGGATAATGGTGGAAAGAAGGGGAAGGGACTAGGCAAAGAACATGTATGATGGCCCATGGACATGGACAGCAATGTGTGGATTGACTGCGTGAGTGAGAGGTGGGCTAGGTGGAGGAGGGCAAAGGGAGGAAAATTGGGACAACTGTAACGGAATAACAATTTTTTAAAGAGTTTTTTAATTTTTTAATAAATCTAAGGATTTTTTCCCTTTTGAAAAAAAAAAAAGAGAAACAAAGCAAGTGTTAAGTATTAAGGACAAATGAGGTGATCTCCTTGACAAGATTGCAGTAACTGAAAGGAAATTGGAAAGGAATAATCTTTTGACAGCTCCATTCAATGTTATTTAATGGCATTTCTACCATTACAATTGTGGTATGTGCCCCGCCCTTTGGGAAACACTGATTTTAGTCTAACAATTGTGTGATTTCCAACTACTATAACCTCAGGCAGTATCCAGACTTTACTTGGATGTTTCCTGACTTAAGAAACTGATTACCTAGCAAGACAGACCCTGTTACTGGTTAGGGGTATAAAATAGAAAACTCTGATTTTTGCCAAGGTGAACAACCCCCTGTAGTTTCCAACAATCAAGATCAGTGTTGCCACTTGGGGACACACAAACTCGGACCCTAACCCTGCCAAGTTCTACATGCCAGCTTTTCAGAGAGCTGAGGATGACTCCCAGGGGAACTAGAACATTCCTATGGCTGCTCCTCAGGTCACTTTCCTCATATTTTCTATGTACAAACATCTTACTAGTCAATCCCCAAACCTGCTTCCAAGACCCAAAACATGACAGGGACAATGATACTCTGAGGACAGTGGAACAACATTTAAATATGGATGGACACGCCCACCTAGTTAATCTTAGCTCGCAGCCCTCTCCCTGTCTCATATGTGCAGCCACAGTGGCTTTTTTCTCTTTTTTTTTTTTCCAAACATGCCAACTTGTTCCAGCTGGGGGATATTTCCACTTTGTGCTTCTATGGCCTAGACAGATGTTCTCCACATTTTTTTAAATAATATTCTTTTTATGAGTTAAATCTCATTTAAAATTCCATTCTCATGGATAGGCTTTCTTTGAATAACCAATATAAAGACTTTCAATCCCATAGACATTTTCAACACAATCAAACTTATTTATTTGCTTTATAACACCCACCTTTCCCAAGTTGTCTTGTTGGTTCATTTGGTTTTGTCTAAATTACAAGCTACAAGATGACAGAGAACTCATTGCTCTCTCTCTAAAACTTAGATTACTGGGAATCCAGTATCTGTTTAGCATGAATTTATTCAATTCATGGATGAAATCAAGACATAGCATTGCTAATTTTAAATCTTTAAAACTCATTCCCTTAGTCACTTACCTATATATTCTTTAAAATGAAAGTAACATGTGAATTCTGGTTTGTCACTCTCCCCAGAATTTACTCATTTTTTTGAAATTTATAAATATTTATTTAATAATTTTTGAGCTTGCCCTAAAAGGGATGGTATTTTTGCAGGATCATATTTATTGAATAATTTTTTTTGCTATTTTTTAATTTTTTTCTTATTGTTGTTCAAGTACAGTTGTCTCCACTTTTCCCCCTACCACTCCCCTCCACCCTGGCCATCAAAAGACAGAAAACTGCCCGGTTAGTGTAGCTCAGTGGATTGAGCGCGGGCTGGGAACCAGAGGTCCCGGTTCGATTCCCAGTCGGGGCACATGCCTGGGTTGCGGGCCTGGTCCCCAATGAGGGCCATGTGAGAGGCAACCATACATTGCTCTTTCTCCCTCCCTTCTCCTCTCTCTGAAAATAAATAAATAAAATCTTTAAAAAAAATTTTTTTTAAAAAGACAGAAAACTGTACTTGAACAACAATAAAAAATGTTTAAAAAATGCTTTGGGCAAACCTGGATCTTCCACGTGTGTTCTGACCTCATTAGAATAAATGTATAGCCTTCCTTATTCTTGGAGTTTACTTCTATCAATAGAATCTACAACCAGATTAGATTTTTTGGCAGCCTCATCACTCTCTCAATGCTTACAAGTTGATGGAAAAAAAGGGGGCTAAGTGCTTAAATGTGTGTTTCTGCTAAGCCACATGTCCTTGGCAGCTAGCTTTATAAAACTAATTCAGAGCCTTGCATTCAGCCTTGTTAAACTTCATCATCTTAACTGACAGGTATCGGTGTCATTTTTGCATCTCCTAATCTGTGACTTTATTTGGATTCTGGCAGACTGTGTAAGAAGTGATTTGTGAATTGCTTCACTGCAAGCAAAGGTTGAGTGACAACTGAACATACTGAGGTCCACTTTCTCCACTGAATCCAGTGTGGGTCTGAGCCAAGGCAATGAAAAACAAAATGCAATAGAAACATATATATTTTTAAAATCACAGTAAAAATTAACATTCCTTGCTTTGGTTTTCTGTTTTTGTGTAACAAATCACAGCAAAACATAGTTGCACAAAACAAGTTAATATTTCTCATAATTCTGTGATCCAACTAGATGGTTCCTCTGTTTCATATGATGTAGATATTGGTGGGTATCTGCAGGGGAGCTAGAAGTTCTAAAATGGCCTTACTGATGGTAAGAGGTTAGTGTTAGATGCTATCTGGAAAATAGCTGACCTTAGGATGGAGGCCTCTTCCATGTTGGCCTCTCAGCTTCCTCACAGCATCAAGCCAGGGTGTCAGGTCAGGATTCCAAGAGGTATGGGTGGAAACTACAGCCCTCTTTAGGTCCAGCCCTGGAAGTCACTTGGCTCTCTTCCACCAAGTGCCATTGGTTATTAAAGGTCACAAAGGGCCCTGGCTGGTGTACCTCAGTGGATTGAGCGCGGGCTGGGAACCAAAGGGTCCTGGTTCGATTCCCAGTCAGGGCACATGCTTAGGTTGCAGGCCAGGTCCCTGTGAGGGCCATGTGAGAGGCAACCATACATTGCTGTTTCTCTCCCTCTCTGTCTCCCTCCCTTCCCCTCTCTCTAAAAATAAATAAAAATAAAATCTTTAAAGGTCACAAGGGGTCAGATGTTGTAGACGAGAAAATTGTGGCTCAGTGACAGGAATGTGTACATCTGGCCCATCAGAGCTTGCATTAGAAAGGGGATGAGCTCTGATATCTGAGAGACCAGGAAGCATGACGGTGTCAGGGTGCTGTGTGCATATGTGTATGTATTGTGATTATTAAGAAGTAATATAACATATCCCAAAAGTTACAGATGTTAGTTTTTATTCAATACAAATAAGTAAAGAGCAAACAAGACTTATTCGTCATTCTACTTTAGAGATAGAGCTGACCCTTAAACAACATGGGCTTTAACTGTGCAGGTCCACTTGTACAAGGATTTTTTTTTTCAGTAAGTATCTGTACTGTTTTCAATTCACAGTTGAAAGTCTACTATATGCATTGATTTATGACATTTTATATAGAGGACTTAGCATATGTAGATTTGGTGTCTGCAAAGGTCCTTGAACCAATACCCACCAAATACCAAGAGACAACTTAAGTTTTGAGAGAGTCAAAAGATATACAGAGATTGTGTAGGGAGGGTGGTAACCCTAACCCCATTTTGTTGAAAGATCAACAATGATGTTCTTCATAGTTGTTTTTCCCTGCTTTGCTTTCTTTTATACTTATATATATATATGAACAGACTTGTTTTATACTCTGCCTTTTCTCATCTAAAAATTTTGTCATGAGCATGAGTCACTCTATGCCATTAAAAATATTCAAATATTACTTTATTTTAATGCCATGTACCACAGTTTACCCATCCCCTGATGTTAGATATTTAAGTGTTTCTGATTTGTCACTGTCACAAATATCCTTCAGGATCACATTGTAAAAATACTGTGGGTTGGGAAGCATTGCCTTGGTGATCATTAGAAAATCCTACCCAGTGTGCCCTATGACCGCAAATTAAGATCCTCTGACGTGCAAACTGTATTCATTTCCTTCCAAGGCAGTTAATATTCTCATCTGTTTATGGCATCAGGCATAGCTTCCAGGTTCAAGACCTTGTCATTTAAATGTAAATGACAATCCTTGTATACAGTTCCTCAGATGAAGAGGCCTATAAGACCTAAAGAAATTCCACCACTCAGCACAAAATAGAGTGACAAGAACAGTGTAACCAGAGACTCATGGTAGTTAGTCACTGGCCCATAGCAATTCTGAAATCCAGTGTGTGTATGTTGCCAATTCTCCTCGTTTTGTAGACAGAGAATGTATTCAATGCATTGATTAGGGTCTATTTCTGCTTTTGGGAATTATTCTCAGTAGCTTTTGGTGCTGTTCTCTGGCTTCTGTATATTTTTTAAAGATTTTATTTATTTATTTTTAGAGAGAGGGGAAAGAAAGGAGAAAGAGAAAGAAACATCAATGTGTGGTTGCCTCTCACACACTCCCCACTGGGGACCTGGCCCGCAACCCAGGCATGTGCCCTGACTGGGAATCAAACCGGCGACTCCTTGGTTCGCAGCCCGTGCTCAATCCACTGAGCTACACCAGCCAGGGCTGGCTTCTGATATTTTTATTCTGAGTAATTATTTTCTTTTCATTAGAAATTACCTTCCCATTTTAGAGCTCAGTTGCTCTGTATGCTTGCTCCCTATTCATAGAAATTCAGGGGCCAAAAACACCTTTCCTTAATTTGAAAAATCTGTATTTTAAAAAAATATTTTATTGTTTATCCTATTACAGTTGTCCCAGTTTTCCCTCTTTGCCCCCCTCAACCCAGCATGCCCCTCACTCCCATAGTCAATCCCCACACCATTATCTGTCCATGGGTCATGCATATATATTCTTTGACTAATGCCTTCACCTTCTTTCAACTCTTCCCCACCTCCTCTCACCCCTTTTAAAGCTGTCATTCCATGACATGTTTCTATGCTTCTGATTCTATTTTTGCACATTTTTATTTTGTTCATTAGATTCCTCTTATAAGTGAGATCATATGGTATTTTTCTTTCACTAATTGGCTTATTTGACTTAGCGTAATAGCTTCCAGTTACATCCATGGTGTTGCAAAAGGTAAGGATCCCTTCTTTTTCACTGCTGCATAGTATTCCTTTCTGTAAATGTACCTCAGCTTTTTCATTATCATTTGAATTTTATTTTTTTATTTTTTAAGTATATTTTATTCATAATGCTATTACAGTTGTCCCATTTTCCCCCTTTGCTCCCCTCTTCCTGTTACCCTCATTCTCTCCAGCAGTCCCCTCCCTTAGTTCATGTCCATGGGTGATGCATATAAGTTCTTTGGTTACTCCATTTTTCATACTGTTCTTAATATGCCCCTGTCTATTTTGTACCTACCAATTTGTAATTCTTAATTCCTGCACCTTTTCTCCCATTCTCCCTCTTCCCCCTCCCAACAGATAACCCACCAAATGATCTCCATATCTGTAATTATATTCCTATTCTGCTTGTTTGCTTATTTGTTTTTTAGATTCAAGTGTTGATAGTTGTGCATTTGTTGCCCTTTTAATGTTCATAGTTTTAATCTTTTTTTTCTTCTATAGCTTCCTTTAGCATTTCACGTAATAATGGCTTGGTGATGATGAACTCCTTTAGTTTAACCTTGTCTGGGAGGCACTTTATCTGTCCATCAGTTCTAAATGATAGCCTTTCTGGATAGAGTAATGTAGGTTGTAAGTCCTTGCTTTTCACAACTTTGAATGCATCTTGCCAGTTCCTTCTAGCCTATGAAATTTCTTTTGAGGAATCAGCTGACAGTCTTATGGGAACTCCTCTTTAGGCAACTCTCTGCTTTTCTCTTCGTACTTAAGACTCTCTCTTTATCTTTAACCTTTCATCTTAATTATGATGTGCCTTGGTGTGATCTTCTTTGGGTCCAACTTATTTAGGACTTTCTGTGCTTCCTTGACTTGTATGTCTATTCCCGTCACCAAATTAGAGAAGTTCCGTTCATCACTTTTTGTTGATGGATTTAATTGATATTTATAGAACATTTTGTCCCAAAACAGCAGAATATACATCCTTTTCTTTTTTTAAATAATTACTTTATTGTTGTTCAATTACAGTTGTCTGCATACTCTCCCCTCCCCTCTCCCCACCCCCTCCAACCCCACCTCCCTTCCCTGCCTCCCTCCTCCCCCTTGGTTCTGTCCATGTGTTCCTGAAAGCCCTTCTCCCCATTGTCCCCTCCCCCCTCCCCCCTGGTTATTGTTAGATTGTTCTTAAT
>PVJI01031077.1:0-13480 GCA_004026765.1 Micronycteris hirsuta
CATTTGGGCATCTTGCAAAGTCGCGCTGCCAAAGCTTGCCCAGCTTTGCAGGGCTTTTAGAGTTACCCACCGGCTTCTCTCGTATCCCCTTTCTTGCTGGGTGCCAGAAATCTTCGACCAGCTCGCGGGCCACTGCCCGGAGCCTCAGATCCACGTCCGCCTAGAGTGTCTGCGATGGGGACACAGAAAACAAAGCCCAGTGCAGCGGCCCCGACAGTCCAAGCCGTCCTAGACTAGGACAGTTTCCCCGCCGCTCTGCCTTCCCGGGGGGCAGCGAAGCTAAGAATACCGGATTCTTTCGGTCCTCAGGGACTTGCGACCACGCAGTGGGCAGGCAAACGGGAGCGGAGGTGGAGTAGCCAGTACGGCCGCTTTGGCCACTCTGCCAGCCCCAAACCAACACGACCCAAACTAAAAATAATAAGCTACCTGCCCCCCTCCGCGCACGAGCGCGCGCGCGTGCGCACACACGCGCGCGCGCACACACGCACACACGCTACCGAGCCGAGGGGAGAAGAGGGAGCGCGTGTTAGTGCAGTTCTCTCAGCCCACACTGGAAATTTACCCACCTTCGGAGCCTGGTAGCTCTTATAGAGCTTGCGACGCCGCGATCCGCGCTGCAGTTTCAGCGATGTTCACTACGTGATCCCATCTCCAGCTCCTCGGCGCCCGCTCGCCCGTCAAACCCACCAAACAGCCGGGGCAAGCAAGCAGGCGGACAGAGGCGCGCGCGCACCGGACCAGACACCGCGCGAGACACCGCGCGTGCACCCAGCCTCTCGCACACGGGCTGCACCTTTACATACACTTGCTCAATCTCCGCCCCCGCCCCCCTTCAGCATACACGCAGCCCTCCCTCCTGACACTCAAGCACCTCGACCCCCGCACATTCCTGAGCTCCCCCGTCCCCCACTCAGACACCCCTACTTGATTTCTACCCACACACGGGGAAAGGCAGCTCACTTTCCTCCCAGCATCCGCCCCCTCTTTATTCCTAAAACATCCCCGAGGGAGGAGCGACCCCTTTCCTCATGCATAGAGACAGTGCTTCCCTAATGCGAGGGCGCCAACCTCCATCCCCCCATCACATACACGCAAACTCGAGTCCTTTCTCCTCCCCCAGCCCCTAAAAACGAAGGCACACACGCGCGCACACACACACAACAGGGGCGTTCCTTTGAGAGAGCAACCAAGAGCCCAGGCAAAGCCAAAGAAACATCGGAGAGCTGGGGGGAAGATGGGTCGAGGGAGGTAGACTGGGGCGTCGAGTCTACGCGGAATTGAATAATTCCAGGATCGAGGGGGGTGAGTCAACAACAATGACATTCAAAGGCAACAATCGCACTTGGGCTTTGTATCACGAGTACAGTACCTTTGGCTAATTGTCACCCCACAGAACAGAGGGCTCCGGGAGTACTTCTTCCGTAGCGGGCGATCCTGGATGGAGCCTTCTTTGGGGCCAGCTTCCTGGGATCCAGTAGTTTTCGTACTCCCCCTACCTGTCTGCGCGTAAGGGGCTGGGGGCTTTAAGGCAAAAGTGTGAAGCTTTAGCCCAAAGTGAGACTATTTCGTGGGTTTAAGAGACGGCTAATTCTCCGTACCTTAGAACTCTGCGAGCTTTCGGCGTCGAACGGGTTAAGCGGGGTGATTAAGGAGTTGGGGGTGGGGAGAGGGGAGAGAGATAGAGGGAAAAGAGGTGTGGGACTGGGAGAGATGCCGCACTTGCTACCAAAAGAAGGGGAAAAAAAAATCTGCTTTGGCTACTGAGCATGCCCAGTCCCCAGCTCAAGCCCTATAAGGGAGGCATTGTGTGCATTCCACTTCTCCGGGCTTTGGTTGTGACCGGGAGGGGACTTTGGTTGGATAGGGTGGTGGTGAATGGGAGACTTTAGGGAAGGGGGGCAAGGTTTAAAGCTTTGGGGCTGGTCAGAAGGGTTTGTGAAAAAAACCCACGGGATACCTCGGGGAGATAAAAAATGAGACAAAATGGACTAAGAAAAGTCACTTCAGTAGCTCCTTCATTGTCATGTCTGTACCAAAGAGGCTTAAGCAGTTGCCATCTCAAATATACATTCAGGGGCTGCAAATCCCGCGTGTGGGTTGTCTAGGCCCCTTTCTCCTACCCATTTGTTAGTGCTTCCGCAAGCGGGTAGGAATATCCTGAGGAAGGGATATAGTGTTCAAACCAATTTCATGCAGATTGGTAATTTAGTCCGTGTGCTTGATAAGAAAACAAATATAACTATGGGGCGGGGGAGTTTGGCTATCGTGTGTGTATTTCAAATACCTTGCTTTCCTAACAAGGAAAGGCTGAGCCGGGTCGTTTAGCTCGCTTCCCCCCTAACCTTGCTGTTTGTGTAGGTGCTTGGCTAAGAAAAACAAGTCTTTCTTTTTACTTTGTGTCTGTCGGGATAAACTAGCTTTAGGTAAATAGAGCTAAGTTATATGTGGGAAGTATTTCCCTAGGACTCCTGGTAGCCTATTCTTTCACACATTTCAAGTAATACTGCAGGGCCCGTTTCTTAAAGACCTATGTTTTGCCTAATCCACTTATTCAAATTCCAGTAGCTCTAGCAGCTGTAGGGTATAGCCAGTACCCAGAAATGCTTTTACTTAAAAATGAGAAATTCTTTAAGCTAAAACTAGCAATAGCTTTGAAACCAGAATTTGGCTGTCTGCCTGAACTCCTACAGTTAAACATTTACCATAATTGGTTGATGTTTAAAGGCCTCAAATCTAGGCAAAAAATCCAATGAGCAATGGATTTATTACATTATTTGTGGATACTGTCCTACCTTCTACATTACCTGTAGTATCTATTCATACATGAATTTACTTTTTTTCATTTTTGTCATTCATGAGGCTGCCTTTAGGTTATATTCTTGCAAATATTTTCTGGACACAGCATGTATACAGAGATGCACGTGTATTATTTAAATATATATGTATAAATTGGCATATTTCTTTATGACCTTGGTAAATATTGTATCTTTTATAATGAACACTTTCTCCACCTCCACTCTCATTGCCCTTAAAATTTTCTTCTTCTTCTCTGTTAAAATCAACCTAGAGGCAGAAATCAAGTGGGCAGCAATAGTACGATTTGCTATTTTCAAAGTTAAATTCATTATGAAATAGCATTGCTTAAGGAAGCACTAAGGAATCTGTCCATAATGACATATGTCTTAGTCAGGTGAAATGTGTTTCCTCCATAGTTAACAGCTGCAGTATGCTGAAAAATCCTTCTGCTGTTGCACACTTGAACAAAACAGATCTTGCTAAGTAAGAACTCATAGTTGCATTATACTGTACAATGCAATTTGAAAGTGGTAACGGATACCAAAAACAAGTTGGCATTTATACTAAATGCAAAGGTTGCAGGGAGCCATAATATATTTTATCAGGATAGGTGAATTGTTTGTCCTTTACTATAAATGTTAACAAGATTCAATAGGATGAGCAAAAAATTTTTACCCGAAACTATAATGCACATTCCAAGTACTGTAATAGCTGAAAAGGCCAGAGTTGGACAGTAAATATCAGATGATTTAAATGCTTCTTTACTCAAGTTTAGAAACTTTTGAGAGTTGATTATATTTGACTGCAATAACTGTGGAATGTTCTTTTTCATATGCGTATGGAGACAGAAATCTGAAAACAGGTGCACCTAAAACATCAATAAATTATAGCTAATAAGAGTGCTAAGAACTTCATTAATATCCAACTCATTAAAATGATGCTTTAATATACAATATTTTGCTGCTTAAAAATGATAAAGTGGATAATCATAAAAATAACATAGAAGTAACAGCTTTCCTACCTTCTGTTTCTTTTGCTTTCAAAGTAATTTAAAAACCCAGTCCTTTAATCCTGCAGTCTCTTGTCTATCTGTTAGAACTACATGTAATATCCATATAGAACAATAGTAAATTTAGGGAAATTGCTAGCTTATAAAAGAAAGCAAATATAAATAAATGAAAGTGTTAAGAAAACTCCAGCATTATTTATGGATATTGAAAGAAAACAAAGTTGGTGTTCTTCCCAAAATATATTAATGCACATTTTGTGAGCCGGATTTGTAATAGCCCCAATATTTCTACATGTTCCACTGTACTTAATCGCGGCTTTGCAAGTAGACTTGGAACCATAGTACTATGCTCATACACTGTGTCTCTCTCCTTCAGGAGAAATAAACAACTGCACCAGGAATTTCACCAAGCTCCTGAATATCCTTAATTCCAAAGGTAGTTTAGCCAATCGAGCACTACCAACAAAATTTGGCCCTAGTTAGTGGTCTTTCACTTTCATTGTATTTCTCATTTTCTCTGCCTTGTCTTTCTGCTGTTTAAAATCAAATTAGCCTTAATTTTGTCATCCAGGTATCACACATGAGTTTAGGGGACCCTGATTTCATGAAGCTACAGTTTTTTTTTAATTTGGGGGAGTCTCAGCAAATTCAATTATATTGAAAATGAATTCTGACTTACAAGGGGAAAGGGATAGAGCATGTACAATTTCTCAAACTTATTTGGCAATGTAGTCCTTTTTAAATCATATACACTTTGTTAAATTTCATACTAATTGCTCAATTTTGCAAATTTTATGGAATTTAGACACTGAAAGGTAGCTTTCAGATTATAATCTAATCCATACTATAGTATGTGTGATATATTGAGTGTGCTTCTTCTTAGCCATGTTGCCCCAAACATTATTTCATTTAGTTATCTGAACAATACTACAACGAAGAGATTATTTTCCTTAAAACACAAAGTTCAGGGAAGTTAACTGATTTGCTCAAGGTCACACAGTGAGTAAGTGAATGTCAAGATTTACCCTAAGTCTTTGAGGTGTTACTGAAACTGCACACTTCCGTGCCTACAGAGGAATCAAAGCACTTTAAATTTTGAAAGCATAATGGATTTTTCCACCAAAGACGAGCACTTGGGACATAAATGTTTGCAAATATTAAAGTATTAATATTCAACACTAGAATAAACCAATAAAGGACATGAAAAATAGTTCACCTCAATTGTGCATGACAGGGTCTCTTAAATCAGCTGATTTTACCCTTTGCCATAGTGGGCTTGTTTCATCCATCCTGCTCTTTCAACTTTCATACCTGAGTTGATTCTGAACCTCTGATGATGTCTAAAGTGTCCCTTATTAAAGACAATTTCCTTTTCTACTGCCAAATACAGCCATGGAAAGCAGTAGTGTTCATCCCTACAGTTATTCCAGAGTTAAAGACAGAAGAACTATTAACCAATAGGTTTAACTGAGTAAATTGGAAGAGGTGAGATTAGTTCATTAACTAATTAGGTAATATCAGCTAACATGACCTTCCATTTTCCCCAGGCTACCTCTTTATTCTATATTTGGTAACCTATTCTTTATTTTTGATTTAGTTTTTCTTTTTTTTCCAGAACCTAAATTGTCAGCTGTTAATGTATTAAGGTCTAAGTACTCCAGACACTGGTTGATTTTGCACAGCAGACTCCATTCACGAATTGTTTCCGGAGGATTAAATTATTTTAAAGTATGTTATTTTGCAGGATCTTTGTAATTTTGGCTTTTAATGAGTACTTGTTAATATGGTTCACTAGTACCACTTATATTCTTTAGGATATCATTTTTTTTTCCAAGCCACAGAAGCAGATTAATAGTGTCTGTTCCATTTACCCATTTCTTTCTGAGTATTCTCTAACTTGAAGAAATCTCATCTTTCTCACTGACAGTCAAAAATTAGGACCCAGAAACAAGTGAAACTGCCCTCAGAAAACTCACAGATAAAAAAATATTGTAAAATAACAAAATAGAGATTTAATAGTCAGAATCTACTGTAAGAATTACTCCCATGGGCTTTGCAAGTTCCATAACACAAACCAGAGCTTCATCTGAAAGACAAAGTTGAGAATCTTTCCATTTTTACCATGCTCAAATCTATCTGGGAACTGAGTACTGTCCCTAGCCAGTAAAATGTGTTTTCATTTTGCAAAAAATATTGAGGGTCTTTTTCCCAATGTTTTTATACCTTTATTAGAATAGTATTTTCCTTAGAAATTTAATCTTAAAATTTCCCTTCAAAATTGATCTTGTTTCCAGCCTCTCATTTTTGTTTTAGAGATTACTTTTGTACAATTCAAATGTGGATCAAAATCAGGGGCATAAATAAGACAAGGCAGAAGAGGCCCAATGTGCTTATCTGAGTTATGGTGTGACTATATCACAATTACTATATCAAAAATAAAATTTATCTTTTTTTGAGGCTCAAACAGTGAGTCAGAGGAAAGCAGAACATCTGTGTAAGCCAGTGTCATGTATCTGTGATTGACTATCTCCTTTTTCAGTTCAAAATTGAAGCTTCTATTGCCCCAATCTGACTCAAATTGAGTAATGTCTACCGACATAAGCTCTTCATGAGAAAATGGTCTTCAGTCTTGTTATGCAAAGGTATCATGGTATAGGAAAAGTTGTCATTGCAGAGAATTCCTGCTATATCTGTTATGTGCATAGTATTTTTGGTAGTCATAATGTTTCAGGGTTTAAAAAGACCTTAAAATTCTTATGGTTTAACCACTCCCAGTCAAACAGAAATCTTCATCAGATGAACACTCAATGCTTGAATATACCAAATAATGGGGAGCTCACTGAGGGTTGAAGTTCCAGTGAATCATCTAGAGAATCAATTATAGAATTTTTTAAATCTTTACTGTTTTGTAAATGTGAAAGGAACATACAATTAGAACAATGTCCAATGAGAATTTTAAAGAGTATGAAATTCGGAACCAGATGGACATGGGTTAACATTCTTGCTTCACTATTTAGTAATTCTATGATTTAGGGCAGTTATTTTTGGTGAGGATTGACTGCCTCAGCTGTAAAATGGGTATAGCAAACTCAATCTCCCTGAGTTTTATGAGAATTAACTAAGATGTTTATGAAACATCTAGAATGGTGCCTTTCTGGTACAGAGGATTATTATCTCCTATTCATAAGTGGAAGAAACTACACAGACAAAAAAAGTATTAGACTATATATTCCTTTCCTACCCTAGTCTATCAAAGGACAATAAGTAGAATAAAGTGATGAAACTTTATTTTTAATTATTTTAAAAGTTAGAAAACATTATGTTAAAATAAATCCATGGGTGCTTATACTTCCTGGTATCTTTTAGTTACTTTTCTATTTTCATCAGTTTTTTTTAACATTAATTTCCACAACCTCTGAAGAGCTGAGTATTACAAACATCATCTTTTTTAAAAAAAAAATCTTGCTTGCCAGATGAGATTTTAGTTTAGAATCTCATCTTTTGCTCTCCAGATCCACAAGAAGTGGGAACTATCACTATTTAAACAAATTTCCTCATAATGGCCCTGGAGAGAATATTAAAAATATATTTTCTGGAGCATAGCACTGAATATCTTTTTGGGAAAAAAACAAAAAGGGAGAAATAAATGGGACGAAAGGAACCAAAGTATATGTAGGTGTTGTTTGTACATTGTTATTTGTAGCTTTATTTGTAACACGTGTAAAGAAAGTTCAAGGACTTAGGGGCACTAATTTTATCATTTTCTCTACAGAAAACAGGTATTTTTAGAAACATAATGACTTGAAAAACTAGCTTTCTTCTAGCCATAAGATTATTTTGTCAAAAGAGTGGCATATGTTGTTTTTAGAGAAAAGAAAGTCAGATCTGACAAGATGTGATCAATTATAGCTAAGATCACATTTGTGTGATAAATTATGCTTAAATTAACTCAATCTCAACCATCCAACAACTATTCAGACAGTTATAGTGTATATAGGCTTGTATCAGAGGTGCTGCTAATTGATTTCTCTTACAATATTCATCCTTGGAAATGTTGAACTCTAACTTGTATTATTTGGATTCTATTTGTATTTTCCTATAGTAAAAATATTCTATTGTAAAATATGTTCCAGGTATGACCTCTAACCAATGTATTTTTCACAGAGTAAAAGTTGTTGGGCATTTTGCTTCTTATAACTAAAGCTATTCTATAAAATTTCATTTTGTTATCTTTATGGATGAAAGAATTCAGAAAACCAAAACTGTAGGATCCAGGTACTCAGAACAATGAGGAAAAACAGGCCATATAATGATGACTCCTCTCATTTCTATGTCTGTGTTTTAAGAGGTGAGAGTTTCCTGAGTCTTAAAGGCAGAAGAGTCTCATTGATAGTCACTCTGACTTCTTGAAAATCTCTCTTATGTGCAAATAACAGGGCATCCCCATGAGGGGGCGGTGGTCTTGGGAACCTGATCTTTCATTCTTACTCCATGTACAGGTAAAGAAGGCTTCTGGTCAGAAGTAAAGGAAATGCTACTGTCCAGTTTAACTTCTGGTGAATATTCAGATTTGTGTTGGTCGGTTAGCCATTTATGTCTCTAAGTTAGCACTAACATTTAAATTTGAAATTACATATATTGAAAAGAACTTCTATTTTGTTAATAAATGTTTGTAAAAACTTGTAGCATTTTACAAAGAGAAATTTCTAAAGGGGAGATGTCTTGCTATAAGAGAATTTAAATTTGGTAAACATGTTGGAAATTCTATAAAGAGATCATTTCATACATTGTTTCCATAGTAACAAAGGACTGGCAAGAATTGGTGATTAAGTAGATTTTAGCTTAAAAGGTAAATATTTTTGGGTCTCTCTTTCAGCTCATTATTAAATAGTATTATATAAGTTTTCCCCAGTTTATTAGAGATTCAGCTTTTATCATTTATGAAGACTAATGGCAAAAACAGGTTTTTCTAGAGGGGAAAAATGGGTAAGGGAGAAACAACATTTTAGCATAGCCATGTGTATGATTTATAAATTACACATAACTCTCAAGTAGTTTTTCCCCCCTCATTCAAATCATTGCCCACTTCAACTAAATACAGTAAGTCCTCATTTAACATCATCGATAGGTTCTTGGAAACTATGACTTAAAGTGACATAGAAAAAAATCAATTTTATCACAGGCTAATTGATACATAAAAGAGTTAAGTTCCTAAGGCATATCTCTGGTCACAAATACATCACCAAACTTCTAAATAAAGACCCAAAACACTTCTAATATCAAACATTGAAATAAATGTAAGATATACATATACTTAAAAAGATTAATAGAAACAATTAAGAGAATTATTTTCTAACCTGCTTATTCCAGTTCAGGGAGCAAGGAATAATCCACCCTGGACAGGATGCCCTTTCATTTCAGGGCACATCACATGCACCCACACTCATTCTGGGACAATTCAGACACACCATTTCACTTCACATGCACATCCTTGGGATGGGGCAGGTTACCAGAGGCCTCAAAGAAAACTCACACAGCCATGGGGAGTATGCGCAAACCACACTGACAGTGGCCCCGGCCAGGAATTGATTTTTTTTCTCATCAGCATTACATTAAACAAAATGATGTTCATTATTTAAGAACTGCTGTATTTGTTTTTGTTTTTTTTTTTGGTTACCAAACATTTTTCCTTCTCTCCCACTGACAGTAAATCTATTATACACATTTACCCTCACAGCTTTTCTGGAAAAGTTGAAGTTTAATCCTCAAGAGTTCCTAGAGAGCTATGTTGCATCTTATACCAACATAGACATAAAATCTCCAAAACTAAAAACAAAAACAATACCACTCCCTCTTCCCATCCCCATCCCAGTTGTTGATTTGGTAGCTGCACACTGGAAGCATCAAAATGTATATTGAAAATAGCATATTTCATTCTCTCTGTCCTAGGAATAGAAAACTGCCTTGCCTTTCAGACTCAGAGAACTCTATGGATTCAAGGACATATGAAGTTTAGCAAAGATAGCCTGACTGCAAAATAATCTGCTCAACCATAAAGCACAATTCATTTTAAACCTTTATTGAGTATATATTACACATCAGGCTTTGAATGCCAAGATGAAAGGCAATGCATCTGTCCTCCATGATCTCTGAATTTATTGATACAACAGGTGAGCTATGATATAATAAACAATATTTTATATTGTATTGAATAAAAATGCCCTTGAATCACTAGATGCTCATTTTTAAACTTAACCAGATTTTTTTAGTTTTTATTAAACATTGTGAAATACTGTAGTTGAAGGCAGTAATGGTAGGCTTCCATGGCACATATTCAAGGAAATTAAGAAAATCAGAACATTGTCTTCCATCAAATGGCAAGGTCAACAACTTGTGTGTCCTTCTGGAGATGACACAGTCCAAAACTTTGGTATTCCTCCAGAAGACAGAATCAAAATTTACGTGTGCCAGGCATATTTAGAAAGGACATTAACAGGAAATGCTCTATAAAATAAGAAATTAAATCATTTGGAAGGGCCAGAAATTGAAATACCCAATGTAACCAAAAGAGACAAATGAAAGAAGACACCGAAACAGTAAGAATCTTTTCAAATTTGATGTCTAAATTGTGAAAGCTTCAAGAAGGGTTGACATAAAAAGGAAAAGAGCTTATGTTGTTTTCAAGGTGTGAATACTATATAGGTGTGTTAGGGACTTGGTTTCTTAAGTGGAGCTAAGAGTGAACTATAGTAACAACAATCATTTCTACTTAGTATATAAAAGGTCTGGCACAAATAATGTCCCTTTTTTATTGCAAAATCTTTTATTACAAAATCATAAGCATGCAATTCTGTAACATAACAATATCACACTCATGCATACCAAATTACTTTTAGGTGAAATGTTCTAATTAAATCTATAAATTATTACACCCATATTATTATCCTACCAACCACACACAAGCAGGTGTTACTTCTGCCTGACCCTGTATATGTATATATCTAGTGATCAAGAAACAACCACCAAAAAAAAAACCCCAACTTATTCTCAGAAAACAAGAGCCACTGTAAATAATATACTAAATATAAGCTAGTCCTGTTTTACATTATTACTCCTTTTTTTTTTACTGATATACACAAATGTGCCACAATATTTAAATGGGTCATTTGAAAAATATTTCAAGAGAGTGTAATCTTACTGAAATTATTTTACCAAGATTGAGAAATGAGTTCCTTTATATTTTTTGGCTTGTTTGAGTAGGTCAAAACAGACTGTGTATTTACTTCTCAGAGCTGTTTAGCCTTGGAACTCCTACCTCAGTCTGACAGTGATGTCTTATAATTGTTGTTTATGGATATCAAGAGACTTTACACCTTTTTGTGTGTTTACTCTGATTCTTTTTTCTGTCATGGTATTTAATTTGTGCTGTTGCTTCACCCACGACCAAAAAACAATTCTTGAGGGAATGATGCATTTGAATTTGAGCAGAGATTCCATTAGAACTTTGGTAGTCAGGATTGCCTTACTTTTCTGTTTCATTGTTTTTTTTTGTTTTTTTTTTAATTTTTTCTTAAGATTCTATTTATTTTATTTTATTTTATTTTTTTAAGATTTTATTAATTTATTTTCAGAGAGAGGAGAAGGGAGAGAGAAAGAGCAATGTATGGTTGCCTCTCACATGGCCCTCATTGGGGACCTGGCCCGCAACCCAGGCATGTGCTCCGACTGGGAATCGAACCGGGACCCTCTGGTTCCCAGCCCGCGCTCAATCCACTGAGCTACACCAGCCGGGCTCTGTTTCATTGTTTTATTGCAAGAACAACCCCCAACCCTACCTTCCTCTCTTACAAAAGGAACAAAGATAGATAAAAGTCCAGAAAAGTAGCCATCCCAAAACATTTGCTGCTCAGCATCTTATACAGAAATCCTCTCTTGCTATTCAATCTACTTGTGGTTTAATTTTTTTCTTTATAAAACTATTTGGGAAGGAAAAAAGCAAATTTTCCCTGCTGTTGCTGCTGTGTTATTATTTCAGTGATTTTCAGGTTATTAGTTATTCATCTGGATTGGTGCCTGTATATTTTTCCAAAGGTTTAATATGGAAAATTATTTATTTGACCATATTGAAGCTTAGCTCAAAATTATCTTTTCCCATAGCTAAGAAGCTCTGCAGTTATTTACTTATTAATGCTCACAACACTCTTGTAGATTATTAAAAAGACATTGTAGACTTCCAGTCAAGATGGAGGCATAGCTAGACATGCTTTGCCTCCTCACGCAACCACAGGAAGAATTACAATCAGCCCTGGCTGGTGTGGCTCAATGGACTGAGCACTGGCCTATGAACCAAAGAGTCACTGGTTTAATTCCTAGTCAGGGCACATGACTGGGTTGCGGACCAGGTCCCCAGTGAGGGCCATGTGGGAGGCAACCATACATTGCTGTTTCTCTCCCTCTCTGTCTCCCTCCCTTCCCCCTCTCTAAAATAAAGAAATAAAAATAAAATCTTTAAAAAAAAAGAAAAGAAAAGGAAGTACAATCAGACCTCAAAACAAATAACACCCAGAACTGTCAGAAAATCAAGCTGTATGGAAGTCCCACAATGAAGGATTTAAAGAAGCCACATTCATCCACACAGGTAAGCGGGGGAGGAGTCGCAAAGATGGAACAAAGAGGTGGTGTGGCACAGAGAGTTGGCTGCAGTGGCAGCAGCAGAACAGAAGGTCCCACATTCACATGTGGTGGATAAAATTGGAGGGGATACCCTGGAAGAAAGTGATCTCAGCCCCAGGCCAGACTGCACAGCCCAGGGCTCCAGCACTGGGAAGATAAAACCCCCATTACCTCTGAATCTAAAAACCAGTGGAGTTTGGGGTGACAGAAGAAATTGCTGGATTTCCACTGCTTAAAGGGCCCTCATGGGCTGAGAATGTACACAAACCCCACGACAGCAGCTGGAAGGGTACCAATTGCATACGGGAGGTGGGTGAGGTGACTGGAAGTGGGGTGAGTGCCAGGAAGGCCTGCAGAATACAGGCAGAGGCATTGTCCTTTCTCTGAGCCCCCTCCCTCCACACAGTCACAAGTGGTGAAGTGCTACCCCACCCTGGCGATTGCCTAAGGCTCTGCCCCACACAATTTACAGGTGCCTGTTCTACATAGGCCACACTACTAAGACAGTAAGTAAAAGCAGCTCTGCTTAATACATAGAAACAAACACAGGGAGGCTGCCAAATTGAGGAAGAAAAGAAATATGGCCCAAAAGAAAGAACAGAACAAAACCCCAGAAAAAGTACTAAATGAAATGGAGATAGCCGACCCAGCAGATGCAGAGTTCAAAACATTGATGATTGGGATGCTCATAAAACTCATTGAGTACAACCACAAAATAAGGAAGAAATGAAGGATACACTAAGAGAAATAAAGAAAAATATACAGGGAACCAAGAGTGAAGGGAAGAACCCAGAATTCAAATCAACAATTTAGAACAGAAGGAAGAAATAAACATTCAACCAGAACAGAAAGAAAAAACAAGAATTCAAAAAAATGAGGAGAAGCTTAGGAACCTCTGGGACTACTTTAAATGTACCAACATCTGAGGTGGTGAGGGACAAATACCATATGATCTCACCTTTAACTGGATCGTGAACAACAGAGACAGAAAGCAAGCAG
>PVJI01031078.1:0-13477 GCA_004026765.1 Micronycteris hirsuta
GAGGGGACAATGGGGAGAAGAGTTTTCAGGAATCACTGTAGAGGAAACATGGACAGAACTAAGAGGGAGGAGGGAGGCTGGGGGGGAGGTGGGACAGGAGGGGAAGGGAGGAGGGGAGGGGAGAGGATGTAAATAACTGTAATTAAACAAAAAATAAAAAAAGACAACAAAATAATTGTAACCATCCAAAAAAAAAAAAGAAAAAAAGAAAGAGAACTCTTACCAGAAACTGACCATGTTGGCACCACAACGTTGGACTTCCAGCCTCCAGCACTGTGAGAAAATAAATTTCTGTTTTTTAATAACACAAGCTATGGCATTTTGTTGCGGCTGCTTGATCAGCTTAATTCACATCCATAGATATTGTGTCATTTATTACAAGAGCTCTATATTTTCCCTGTGAGTGAGTCACCAGATCCACATGGTGGGTTTTGCAGTTTTAACTCATCAAAACGAGTTAAGTGGTGAAATGGTAATCAGTGTTACAATATAAACCTTTAAAAAAAAAAGATGCTCTTGAAAGTATCTAAATGGACTTCCCCCTCTCTTCATGGTTCCAGAATGGAGCTAATATTGAGCTGCAACAAGACCAGTGTTTTGCTAAGTTTTACAGCAGTTCCTCAGATTAGCTGGTGCCTGCAAAATACTATTTTCCTGGCTTCTCTGGGACCAGGAGAGTAATTTTCTCCACCCACATCCATCCCTCATTTCCTTTAAATAAAAAATGACTTCAAATGACTGAGTTTAAAGCATTTAATTTTGCTCTACAACACAAAACAAAATCTGTTTATTTCTCAGCTCCTCAGGCAAAGTAAATCCTTTGCATTCCCTGATTTTAATATTAACTGGCACTGCTACTCCCAGATATCTACCAATTTAAGGATGGACAAAAGGAATAGGGAGCCCTGACAACCTGAAAGGAGGGATCTCAGTGGATACCCTTAACTCTCAAACTTTGCAGACTCATAGCCTTCTAGAACTGGGTGTTGCAGTTGCGTTTTGGGGTCCATTTCTCCTTTATAGCTGGATTTAGGTTTCTTAGCACTTTCCTTGACCCCTTCTGTGTCAATTAACTCAAATCTTATCATCTTTTTGACTGAGTTCACCATGTGACAGCCTACCAATGGTGTCTGCATACCCACAATCTATCCCTCCTGCCTCGACACACATGCCACACAGAGTCATATTCATACAGTTGTAAGAAAACAGCTTCATACTTTCTTCTAAATCTAGCAAACGGGCATTTGACTCCTTTGCTAGAACCAGTTTGTAAACTTCTCCAGCTCTTTACCCTCAGCTGCTCTTTCTACAGTCAGGACAGTTCATGAGTTGTGACAATTATCTTCACAGAATTGCTTGTTTTAAAATTACCTATGTGTCATAAGTAAATGTAATAGAATCACAAGCTATTAGAAAAATTATCTTTTCTAAGAATTATAATGTACCTCTATTGGATATAAAAGTAATTGACATATAGAAGGTGCTTAAGAAGGATTGACTAAATGAATTAATCCATCATTTTATAGTTGAAGAAAGTAAGATCTACTGATATACTGAATTTCTTAATCTGGCAAGTTAACACAGAACCAGTAACATAAACACATTCAAATATTTGTAAGGTTTACTGCAGAGTCTGAAACCATTTAGAGAGAAACATAAAACAGGCTTCTTTATGCAGTTTCACTTTTTCAACTTTATTGAGGTATAATTGACAACATTGTAATATTTAAAGTATATAATGTGAAGATTTGACATATGTATATTGTAAAAGGTTTCCCACCATCAAGTTATTTAACATGCCCAACACTTCACATATTTCTCCTTTTTTAGCAAGAACTCAGTTCTACTATTTTAGCAAATTTTAATTATAAATTGCAGTATTATTAACTATAGTCACATTGGTATACATTAGAACCTCAGACATCATTCTTATAACTCAAAGTTTGTACCTTTTTATCAGCTTCTCCTTATTTCCCTGATTCCCACTTGGCAACCCCACTTGGCCACCACCACTATAATATGTTCTATGAGGTTTTGGGGTTCTTTGCTTTGCTTTTTACATTCCACTTATAAGTGATACCATGCAGCAGTTGTCTTTTTTTCCTGTCTGACTTATTTCACATAGCATAATGCCCTCCAGATTCATCCATGTTGTTGAAAATCTCAGGATTTCTTTCCTTTTTAAGGATGAGTAATTAGATATATATTTATATATAATATACATCAATATATAATTATATATTATACATAAATATATTTAATTATTATATATAAATAATGCAAATGTATGAGGCAGACTCCAAAAAACTGGAATTGTCTTCTGGAGGGTAGGCCCCTTGTAGTATAGGTTTCCTCCACTAGGAGCCCATCTCAATCAGTGTACCAGATGGTGTTGTTGTGAGATGCTGTGTTCAGCTTCAGTGAAAAATTTTGGAAGACTCTTTCAATGCCTTTGCCTATTTCATGATGAGTGATTTATGAGCTCACCTGCCCACACTACGCTGAGTGTTCAGCAGTTTTGACCAAAAGTAGCATGACCCCCATGACCTACCCTCCCTATTCACTTGATCTCATAAGAATATAAAGAAAATATTTTTGCATATCTGTACAACGTGTTTGGGTATTAAGCTATGTATCATCACGAAAGAGTCAAAGCTAAAGAATTAAAAGTTTATAAGGTAAAAGTATTACAGTAAGCTAAATTTAATTTGTTATTGAAAAAAGAAAAACATCACATATTTAGTGTAGCATAAGTGTACAGTGTTTATAAAGTCTGCCGTAGTGTACAGGTATGCCCTAGGCCTTCACATTCTTTCACCACTCAATCATTTTCCATCCTTACAGGTAAAGATAGCTGCTAGATCTCTGCTATCTAACTTGCATTTCAAATAGCAGCAAGTATAATACAAACGACAACCTCCACACACTCAGCTTTCTTTAAGCATGCTTTTAAAAAGTTCCAACCAACACTTATGCTTTCATTTTAACAAGGGAGCTAAAAATAAAGTCTCTGTTTTAGATGGTCATATGCCCATCCAGGAAGAGGAGAAGAATGTCTACAGGGAAGCAACTGGAATCATCTGCCATTGAGTGGAAATGATTAAAATGGGCCTAGAAATAAAAGGCACCTTGAGCCCTGGCTGGTGTAGCGCAGTGGATTGAGTGCAGGCTGGGAACTAAGCGGTCCCAGTTCGATTCCCAGTCAGGGAACATGCCTGGGTTGCAGGCCAGGTCCCCGTGAGGGCCATGCGAGAGGCAACCATACATTGCTGTTTCTCTCCCTCTCTTTCTCCCTCCCTTCCCTTCTCTCTAAAAATAAATAAAAATTAAAAGACGTGTCTGTTTATTCTAAAAAAAGGCACCTTGAGTAAAATTGACTGTATACAAAAATTGACCCAGAATTTCTACAACTACATAAAAGCCTAGAGATATTCTTATAAATAAACAACAGAAAGCATATTTAAGAATGTTCACAACAGAAAGGTTCATAATATCAAAAAACTAGAAATAACTAAATACCATTAATAGTAGAGTGGGTAAATTGTATATTCATGCAATACATTCTATACTGCAGTGTAAATCAACAATGTATCTGAAAGGAGGTATAGAAGCAAGTCCCAGTAGAATCAATTGATGTAAAATTTAAACATTGGCAAAACAAAATAATGTTTAAGTATATATACATGAGTGGTGCAATAAACTGAATGTTTGTGCCTCCCCAATATCATATGTTAAAACCCTACCCCTCAACGTGATAGTATTTAGGAAGTGCAGCCTTTGGGAGGTAATTACAATTAGATGAAGCCATAAAGAGTAGAGCCCTCATAAACGGGATTAATGCCTTTATAAGAGTTATAAGAGAGTTTTCTTTTTCTGTTCTACTCTCTACCATGTGATGATGCAATAAGAAGTCAGCAGACTACAAGCCAGAAGAGAGTTCTCACCAGAACTCAACCATGTGGGACCCCTGATCTCTGACTTCAGTCTCCAGAACTGTGAGAAGTAAATTTCTGTTGTTTATAAGCACTCAATTTGTGGCATTTTGTTCTAGAAGCCTGAATTATATACATCTATAAAGTAAAACAAGGGTATTACTAATACAATAGTATTAATCAGGGTACTCCAGAGAAGAAAAAGAACAAATAGGATACATAGAAGTTGGTTCACATGGTTATGGAAGCCAAGAGGTGCCTCAATCTGCCATCTGAAACCTGGAAAACCAGAAAAGCCAATGGCACAATTCAGTCCAAGCCCAAAGGCCTGATCATCTAAGTCCCAATAGGCATATGAAAGCCTGAGAACCAAGAGTGCTGATGTCCAAGAAATGGAAAAAAACAGGAGAAGATAGATGTGTCAGATCAAGCAGAGAGAGAGATTTCAATTTTTCTCTATTTCTTGTTCTATCTCAGTGGATTGGATGATGCTCACCCACATTGGTGATGGTCATCTGCTTTGCTTAGTTCATTAATTCTGTTGCTGATATCTTCCAGAAACACCCTCACAGATGTACCTAGAAAACATGCTTTATCAGCTTCCTGTGCCTCTGTTTGCCCAGTCAAGCTGATGCAGAAAATTAATCACCAAAAGTCCTCCGCTTGTCACATTAACATCTATATGCATCTCCTTCAACCATATTTAATCTCCAAATAAAGACTAGTGAGGTTATAATTTTGCCTAATGTGATACAACAACCCTATTTATAATTTAAAAAATGCACTAATCCCTTCCTTAGAAGTGGAGGTAAAATCTTTGAATGATGTTTACTCTTTCCTTGATATCCTGTAACTTAAATCTTATGATGTAAAATAAATAGTACTTAATGCCCATCAGTAAATGAATGGATCAAAAAACTATGATACATTTACACAATGGAATACTACACAGAAGAAAGAAAGAAGGAACTCCTGCCCTTTGCAACACCATGGATGAAACTGGAGAGCATTATGCTAAGTGAAATAACCCAGGCAGTAAAACCCAAATACATACAATCTCTCCTTTAAGTGGAACCTAATCAACAAAACAAACAAGCAAGCAAAATAGAACCAGAGACATTGAAATTAAGAACAATCTGATGGTGACCAGAGGGGAGGTAGGAGGGGATAACAGGGGGGAAGGGGAGAAGGGTTTTCAGAAATAACTATAAAGGACACATAGACAAAAACGAGTGGGGGTGGAATCAGGGGAGGGAGGTGGGGATGGCTGGGGTGGGAGGAGTGGTGGGGTGTAAATGCAGACAACAGTACTTGAACAAAAATAAAATAATTAAAAGAAATAAAATTAACACTACTTTAAACTTATATAAAATCAACACATTTTAGCCCTGGCTGGTGTAGCTCAGTGGATTGAGTGCGGGGCTATGAACCAAAGGGTCACCAGTTTGTTTCCCAGTCAGGGCACATGCCTGGGTTGCAGGCCAGTTCCTCAGTATGGGGAGCAGAAGAGGCAACCACACATTGGTGTTTCTCTCCCTGTCTTTCTCCTTCCTTTACCGTTCTCCAAAAATAAATAAGTAAATAAAAATAAAAGTAAATAAGTAAATTTCAGTGTCTCTGGTTAAGTTCTGCTTGCTTTTTGCTTTTGTTGATTATGTTCTGGTTAAAGGTGAGATCATATGGCATTTGCCCCTCACTGCCTGGCTTACTTCACTTAGCACTGAAATTGAGAACAGTCTGGCAGTGGCCGGGCGGGGCGGGTAGGGGGCGATGGGGAGAAGGGTTTACAGGGACCACTATGGAGGATGCATAGACAGAACCAAAGGTGGGGAGGGGGGCAGGAAACGGAGGTGGGATTGGAGGGGGAGGGGAGGGGAGAGTATGCAGACAACTGTAATTGAACAACAATAAAGTAAAAAAATAAAAACATAAAAAAATAAATTAGAGAAGAGAAAAAAATAAAAAATAAATAAATAAATAAAATCTTTACAAAATAAAACCAATACATTTTATGCTACATGATAAGGAAGTAAGAGAGTAAAGAAAACAAATATATTTCCTTAATATGTATTTATATACTCACAAACATATTCATAACAAATTAAAGAAGAAATAATCATAACAATTACTGTCCATTTCTGTAACTGATGACATGGTCACAGCTGGTATTTTTAACTATTTTCATCCATTACCCATTACATATTCCCTTTGCCTTCATCAAGCGCCTCAGCTGGTTGTGGTTCTTTACCTGATGGGGTGACCCGAACCATCATTCCTGAAGGGTCTTGGCCATTAGTAGTTCTGCCTGGATTGGGTTGTTGTAGTTTTCCATTGACTTACGATAATCACAAGGCGTAGTAATACTAAAAGATGCCCTAAGGAATTTCCTGTATTCCAAATATGCTCTTCCTTACCTCCACTATGGAGTAGAAGTCCAATTTCCCTTGGAAGTCAGGATCTATCTGCCTATTGACTCAAAGGTATGAGAATCCCAAAGTGTTCCATATATTTGGGCTGCTATAACAAAGTGCCAAGGACTGATTAGCTTATAAACAGTAGAAATTTATTTCTCACAGTTTTAGAGGTTGGAAGTCCAATCATGGCACTGGAAGATTTGATATCTGGTGAAGTCTTGCCTCCTGCCTTATAAACATCACATTTTTATAATGTCCTCACAAAGTGGAAGTGAGCAAAGAAGCTTTCTTCAGCCACTTTTATAAGGGCACTAATTCACCTTCCAGAGGATCCACTTCCTAATATTATAACCTTGGGGATTAAGTTTCAACACATGAATTTTGGGGGAATACAAAAATTCATACCATAGGGGGTATAATTGATAATAAATGTCAAGTGTTATGGGCTGAATTGCACCTCATCAAAATTTATATGTTGAAACCCTAAACCCTTACTATCTCAGATTGTGATTATATTTGGAGATAGCGCTGTCAAAGAGGCAGTTAAGTTAAACTGGGGCCATTAGGTTGACACCTAATCCTGTCTTACTTGTGTCCTTATAAGAAGAGATTAGAACACAGAAACACCTGACATGTGTGCACACTGAGAGAACCATGTGAATACATAGCAGGAAGGTGACTGTCTACAAGCCAAGGAGAAAGTTTCATGAAGAAACCAAATCCATTGACACCTTGATCTTGTACTTCTAGCCTCCAGAAATATGAGAGAATACATTTCTCTTGTTTAAGTCATCCAGTCATTGGTATTTTGTTAAGGCATCCCAAGATGACTAATACATCAGGATTATGGAATTATATGATGATGAGCAGAAGGATAAAATCAGAGGGGACATAGATGATCTTCTAAGGTAATGTTAATTCCCTGTATTTTAATGCAGATGATGCGTATGTGGTGGTTTTAGTATTATTATAATTATTTTAACTTTTAATATTTTTATATGTTGTCTTGTATGTATAATATATTTAATCATTTAAATATGGAGAGAAACAAAGGGAAAATAAAGATGTAAAATATTTTTATTAAGTAAAGGGAAATAATCATACTTAGAGTCACTTGAACAAAGATGTATATTATGCAATGAAGAGAAATCTACAGATTAAATTCAAGATATCAGCATTAAAACTAAACTTAAAAGGTTCAACTCCTCTAAAGCTTAAAATGTATTTTATTCAAGGAGAAAGTTGAGTATTAAAAGTATCTATTTAATTTAAACTTTTTTATTTGTTTATTTTTAGAGAGGGGAAGGGAAGAAGGAGAGGGAGAGAAACATCAATGTGTGGTTGCCTCTCATACTCCCCCTACTGGGGACTTGACCCACAACCCAGGCATGTGCCCTGACTGGGAATCGAACCGGCAACCCTTTGGTTCACAGGCCAACTCTCAATCCACTGAGCCACACCAGCCATGGCAAAAGTGTCAATTTAATTTTCTAGTTGAAAACTAATTATCCACTGCTGGTATTATCTTATTGAATAAGGATTAAAAATGTTCACCTTTATTTAAAACTTTTTATTAAAATTTGTTATATCTTAAATGCTGTTTTTAGCCACTTATTAAAAATCCACAAGATTCCAAAAATACAAATTTGTTATTAATTACAATTTGTATTTGGCTTTTAATCTTGATAGATAATTTTGGTTTAGATCATTAGTCAAAATGATTTTCACAAATTCTATGAAAATGTTGACTATGATAATGTAATTAGGGAAGCTAATGTGGCACAGTTAATAGAAGTGTCATCCTTTACACCAAAAGATCAGGGGTTTGATTCCTGGTTAGGGCGCATATCTAGGTTGCAAATTCCATCCCCAGTTGGGATGTGTATGAGAGGCAACCAATAGATGTTTCTCTCTCACATCAATATTTCTCTATTTCTGTCTCTCCCTTACTCTTTCTCTAAAATCAATAAACATAATTTTAAAATTAAAAATATAATTAATGTTATACTTGCCTCATTTTATTATTCACCTAAACATCATTAAACCATCAACAGAGTAACTAGACATGTATAACTATAATTTTAGTCAAACATACAAACTTAGTTTTATGAAGATGTGTTTGCTAAGATTATAGGGTAGAATATGTGAATATATATTCAGGTTCTGCTGTCTGTTAGTTTCATTTGCAATTTTTAACTATTCAGACATATGGTAAATGGACTTTTGTGTATACTCGTGCACTGCTGCCACAAATATTGTGAGCAGTTTTTCTGACCTGTCTTGTTTCCTCAACAATTTTGAACTTTTTCCCGATTCTTCTCCCTTCTTTGCTGTTTATGTTCTTATTCCCTCTACTAGGTAGAGCAATTTATGTGTGCCTCAGTTTTCACTCTTCCACAGCATATTCATTTCTTCATAACCCTCAGAAAAACAAATGGAGTCCCAGTTAAGAACAGGCTAGCATGGTCTTCTTCCTCTTGTACCTGGGGAAATTTTGTAGTAGGGGAAAATTCCCTGCAGAAATCTACCAGGCAATGATGTATCTCCTTCTACCTTCTTTTTGCTTGCTCTTCATTTTGTTGAGAATAAAGTACCTAATTCACATTCTCTAACATTTTTATGTGACTGAGTTTGAAATCCCAGCCAGTGGTATTTGCATTTGAAAAAATGTCCACAATCATAGGGGAAGTTTGTTGTTGCTTGTTTTCTTTTTACAGTTTACTTTCAATTTCACTTTGTATTGGTTTCAGGTGTACAACTTAGTGGTTAGACAATTATATACTGTATATAGTGTTCCCCTTGATATTTCCAGTACAATCATAGGGGACATTTTAATATTAGAAATCCCTAAGTTTGGGTTATCAGACATCACTGGAGAAGAGATTTTTTAGCATAATTCCTCCATTTCAAACAACATGTATAGAAAGTGTTACAACTTTAAGTTGTATGGGTTTTTTTTTGACATTAGCAAAAGAGAAGAAACACAGATAGGAGTTTTATCCATCTATTCATTTCTCTTACCAAAAAAGATCCACTTCCCTAATACCAAAGCCATTTTTAGAAAGCCTTTGAAGTGCATGTTTATCTTGTTTCCTTCTTTCAAGATTCACTGGGTTGCAGAAAAATGGCTGCTCTAAGGTTTCTTTAAAGTACAAATTCAAGTTTTCAACCACTAAACACCACTTATTTATTACCTTTTTCCCCAATGGACTTCATGTTTTGAAAGACAGTATCTAGAAAAGCTGAATTTATTAAGTCATATTTTTTCTATTTTTGATTAATGAGAAATATCTATAACTACCAAACACAATTTCTGAACAGAAATATGTAACTGTTATTCTACCCTGAAATGTGTTTACAACAGAAGAATGGTAAGACATCTTTATCATTATTCTGGACATCCTTATTGAAATGAATGTTATTTCAGTTGTGTTTTTTTAAAAAATAGAGAATACCCTGCAGATCTGACTGTGTTTTTACTGGTTATTCCTTTGCTTTACTTCTTTAAAATCTTTTAAGAGTTGATGTTACAGACCATGAGAAAGAAGATTCCTACTAGGAAGGGTTCTCAGTGACTTAACTAGGTTCAAATTTCAAAAACAGAGACTAGCAGCCATTTCTACATAGAGGCCTTTCACGCAAAATGTGCTTCAGGGAGAATCCCACACTGAACTGGCTGTCTGCACTGTGTCCCTACCAACTGAGCCAGCCCTTATAAAGGAATAGTAGTTCAACCAATAGGACGGAGACTTTCCCCATACAATCTGAGCTTCACATTTATATCCCCATCAACATTTTCACCAATCAGAACAACTCCATTCTGATCAATCAGGAGAGTGATTTTCAGACCAATCAAACTGTGAGTGTTTGAAGTCCTCATTTGCATGAGAATAAAACAATAAGGGACCAGGAGCAGGGACTTTTGCCCATATAGGTCAGCTCCCCTGTGGCTTAGAGATTGTACTTTCTCTTTCCATCAAATACTAAAGACTGTTTTTCCTGACTGGAGCTGAAACACCAAAGATGAAATATCAAAGACATCTTACTTGACCAGTGCAGAAAAGAGCAGGCAGAGCAGAGCAGAACAGACTAGAACCCAGGGAAGAGTGGAACAAAACAGAGCTATCTAACTGGAGAGGGGCCTGGCCTCAGGGCTGCCTTGCCCCAAGGCCACCTCTCCTCAGGGTCTCACAGACCTGCTGTTTCATAGCCATGCTGCTTCATAATTGATCTCTAACTGTTGAGCTGTCCCACGTACATGCTATATTACAATGGAGCTATTTTCACTGAACAAAGTTTCCTTCTTCACTGCACCCCAAATTGGCGATTCCTGTTGGTGTTGAAGTGATGCCAATGATTATTGATTGACAACATAGCAGCAATAAAAATACTGAGTTGAGGCTGGATTTCTCCCTATGGCCAAGGGAGGAAATGAGCAAATCTTTTCCCCAAATATAAATTATAAACCTATAAAAATTGACAAAACAACCATTTCAGTGTTTTTGAAATTCACCAAAGTCCTATAATAGCATGAGGGGCATTTAAGCTTGACAAACTGCTGAAATTCAGGTAAGAACCATGAGACTTGTATGGCACTCTTGCCTGTGGCTGCTCCCATGGACACCAGCCAACTCAACAATTCACCCCTAGCTCAGTAAGTGCAGAAGTTCTGCCAGCTTCTCTGCTGAAGTTAAAGGGTACTCACTCAATTTCAAGTGTTGGGTGATGGCTATGCCCATCAGTGTTATCAAGGGAATTAATGATCTCTAGGGCCCAACTCAGGGCTGACACTAGTATAAGACAATAGAGGCACAAAGTGAGGCACAAATGGATGCAAAATATAAAGAGGCAACAAAAATGCATTAAGATAAGTATTTCAATATTTTTTAAAAATCAAAGTTAATGCAAATATCCATGATTAACAAAGCACTGAATCAAAATTATTTTACTATTTTTATATTTTATTTTTATTAATGTTTTATTGTTTATGCTATTACAGTTGTTCCAATTTTTCCCCTTTACTCCTCTCTACCCAGCCTGGCCCCAACTTCCAAAGTCAACCCCCTCACCGTTATTGATGTCCATGGGTCCTTCTAATACATTTTTTTAAAACTTTACCGCTGTTCAATTACAGTTGTCTGCATTTTCTCCCCACCCCTGACCCCCACCCCAGCCAAACCCCACTCCCTCCCTTGCTTCCACCCTCCCCCTTGATTTTGTCCATGTGTCCTTCATAGTAGTTTCTGAAAACCCTTCTCCCCACTGTCCCCTCCCCTCTGGCTATTGTTAGATTGCTCTTAATTTCAATGTCTCTGGTTATGTTTTGTTTGCTTTTTTCTTTTGTTGGTTAGGTTCTTTGACTAATGCCTTCACATTCCTTCAATCAGTCACCAACTCCTTCCTCCCCTCTTACAGCTGTCAGTCAATTCCATGTTTCTGTGCTTCTGATTCTGTTTTGTCTGTTAGTTTATTTTGTTAATTAGATTTTTCATATAAGTGAGATCATATGGTATTTGTCTTTTACCAACTGGCTTATTTCACCTAGGATACTAGTCTCTAGTTACAACCATGATGTCACAAATGATAGGAATTATTTCTCTTTTTCTGCTGTGTAGTATTCCATTGTGTAAAGGGACCACAGTTTTTTAATGCACTCATTTACTGATGGGCACTTACACTGTTTCCAGCACTTGGCTATTGTAAATAACATTGCTATGAACATTGGGGTGCATGGGTTCTTTTGAATTGGCGTTGCAGGATTCTTAGGGTATAATCCCAGCAGTGGAATTGCCAGGTCAAAAGGCAGTTCCACTTTTAGTTTTCTGAGAAAATTTCATACTGTTTTCTACAGTGGATACACCAGTCTACATTCCCACCAACAGTGTAATAGCTTTCCCTTTTTTCCACATCCTTGTGAGAACTTTTTGTTTGTTGATTTATTAATGATAGGCATGAGAACACACACATAAATCAATGGAACAGAATAGAGAACCAAGAAATAAACTCATGCCTTACAGTCAATTAATATTTGACAAAGGGGGCAAGAGCATACAATGGAGTGAAGATAGTCTCTTCAAAAAATTATGTTGGGACTTCCTAAGATGGCGGCATAGGTGAATGCACCGTACTGCCATGCACAACCAAACAAGGAAAAAAATCAGAAATCTACACATTCAAAAACAGCCAGATCTGACAGAAAATCATATTGAGAGGAAGTCCGACAACCAAGGAATTCAAGAAGATACATTCATCTAGTTTGGTGAGCCAGAAGGTGCGGGTGGAGGGAGAGTACTCAGCGACCCCGCGGTGAGCAGGTGAGCAGACGGCAGGTCCGCGGTTGGAGGGGCGGTTCCCGTGTGTCTACAGCATACCCAGACAGGGCCCCGACTGAAGCACAGTCTGCGACTGGTGGACTGGGCAGGTCTGCATTCGCGTGCAGAGAAACCGGGAAAAAAAGCAGTGTGCAACCCATCAGCGCAGAGTGAGAGCACCTGTGGGGGTGGAGTCCCTGGCAGGAGGAACTCCCGGCCTCACAGGAAAGTTCGCTGGGGAGACCCGAGGGGGATTGGAGCTGTGCAGCCCATCCACCGACCCCAGAGCGACCACCGGAGCCAGCACAGAGGGGACCGAATTGCTTGCAGGAGGCGGTGTGGGTGCGGAGAGCAGAGAAGGCGCCATTGTGCGCTCAGGTCCCGCCCCCAGAGGCTACATCGCAGCACGAGTACAGGGAGCTTCCCTGCCCAGGTAATCCCCAAGGCTCCACCCCCTTAGAGTAACAGGCTCACCAAGGAAAAAAAATGGCCCAAAGAAAGGAACAGATCAAAACCCCAGAGCTAACTGACCAAGAGATAGCCAACCTATCAGATGCACAGTTCAAATCCCTTGTAATAAGGATGCTTTCAGAGTTCGACGAAAAATTAACGAACTTGCTCGAACAAATGAGGAGAGATCTGCAGGGAACCAATAGAGATAAGGAAACTGGGACTCAAATCAACGGAGTGGACCAGCAGAAAGAAAAAAACATCCAACCAGAAAAGAATGAAGCAACAAGAATTCAAAAAATGGAGGAGGGGCTCAGAAACCTCCAAGACATCTGTAAACATCCCAACATACGGATCATAGGGCTGCCAG
>PVJI01031079.1:0-13463 GCA_004026765.1 Micronycteris hirsuta
TAATGATTACATAGTATTTTCTTAAAGATACCACTTTGGTAAAATGACATGATATTGGGATTTATTTTAAAATATTTTGAAAAAGTTGGAGAGAGAGTAGTTAAATGGGAAAAATCCTAAAAACTATGGAGGCTGATTATTTTATGAGAATTGGTTTATTTTTCTCTCCGTATTTTTATGTTTAATATTTTATAATAAAGTTTTTATTTTAAAACATATTATTTAAATTAACTATTAACATTCACAAATTGATAGCATGCAGGTGTTTATCATACTTGAAATCCTATGTAATTGTCTTATCTCTCTACTAACATTCCTAACTTTAGAATTATGTGAGGAAAATATGTATTGAGTTCTTGTCGGTCATTAAAATAAACTTTTTTATGGCATTTTATATATGCCTAAAAAAACTGTGTCTGGGAAACTCCTAAAAATCTATAAGCAAAAATATCTTTCTTCTTACCTTTAGAGGCCAAAATGATTTTTTTCAACATCCACATGCATTTCTTATTCCACATAACATCTTAAACTGAAGCCCATACACTATTCACATCAATCCTAAATGTGAATCTAGGGAGCCTTGAAATCAGACTCTCATATTTCTTGAGTTTATTTATAAACTTACTTATAGATGCTTTTCATCCTACCAGTAATCACTAGATACATTAATTGCATTAATTAAGCTATACAACTGATATAACTAAGTCTAATTGGAATCTTGCTAAACGTGGAACTACCATAGTTTTTGGAGCAGGAAAACTTAATTGCCTACTTAAAAATTTATTCTTTTTTCTCCTTACCTTATTCACAATGGCCTTGCATCCAACTGAAAGACAAATTTCACAGACTTCCTTGCAGGTATATTTTGAAAACGAGTTAAGCAATTTCTAGAAGTCTTTTAAAAAATAAAAGGCACCTTCTTTTTCTATTTTTTTACTGCTGCTCTAAAGGTAGACAAGATGTTCCAGCTCAAACTGGCATTTAGAAGCATACACTATACTCTTAATAATTTTTATTTTTAATAATAATAATCACCACTAACATACATTTAGCATATATATGGTGATAGACTGTTTCACTTATTACTCATGACTCTATAAATTAGGTTTTGTTATTGTCTTTGTTTAATAAGGAAAAAAAAAACAACAAGGTTTAAGGAAGTTCACAAAGTTAATCATATTCAAACCCAAGGTTGCCTGACTTGAATGCATAGGTTCTTAATCACTGGGTTATAGAGCCTTTTGACTTAAAGCCTTTATATTTTATTTAAGGATTGATTTTTTTAATTTTAATTAGCTTTTCCACTGACACTATTAGAGGCTTTAAGAAAAAATGTTGTATTTGCACAATGTCTTGAAAGGTATGTGGCTTTCAACAAGAGTAACGTTGAGAGAAACACAAGAACATGGAACATGATGGCTTAGACATTGTGCACGCTGAGTGTAAGATGTCAGAATGACAACCAGGAGAAACTACTCAACAGGAACTGGAATACGAATCTGGATCCTTCAGCTATTTGAAAGATCAGAACTGGATATATAGATCTGTTATTTGCTTGGAAGTAATAAGTAAATAGTAGAAATATTTGAGATAATCTGAAAAGAGAAATAGGAATCTGAAAAATAAGATTGGTGAAGGATTCTTAAATACATCTCCATTTAGAGAAAGAGGGAAACAATGTAGCATAATGGAGATGATTCATCCAAGTGAGAGGTGGAAAAACAGAAGCCAAAAATGTTACAGACACATTCAGTAGAGCAGAGACATAGAAATTGCAAATTAGAAAGGTCCTTATAACTTGAAGAATGCATCAACTAGTAAAATGAAAGACTAATTGTGTTGGACTTACAAGTACACACAAAATGAAGAATTAGATACACCAAGTATAGAACACTGTTTCTAGAGTTTAACAAGAGACAGGAAAATGGGTACAAGCAGGTTCCGCAGAGGGAAGAAGAATACAAGGAAGACTATTTCATGAGAAGCAGGGTCCTGAAAGGCACAGGGAACCTCAGAAAACAGCAGGAGAGGTGAGTTTTAGAAACGAGAAGGCAAAACTGCCTTAGAGATAGGAAATGCAGACAAAGCAGGCGAAGAGAAAGGGCGCGCTGACGTGACTGTGATGCATCTATTTCCTTCGGAGTATTTATAATCTACTTCTTCATTTCCACTGCTAGATTCACAAAAGGATTGTAGCTATCCTAAGATTTCAGGAAGATGGACAAGTGTGTGTTGTCACTTCGTACCACCAATTGTGGAGTTATTTTCCATAATTCTTTGAAGGCTTTACATCTGTTTCCTTTCACGCAGATAGGAATCTATTTTATTCCTAAAGCAACAAAATTCTAATATATTGAAATATAGTCCAACAAATATTTTTTTCTAAGAATAAAATGGTCCTTTTCAACGTTACCACGTAAACTTACTTATTACATCTTTCAATGGTTCTCCTTTCTAGTGCTTTATTTTTTTCTAACCTTTTTACAACATGTTAAATATATAGTATATATGTACCTCTTTCAGAACCTCCAAATAACCATTTGTTTTATTTTTTAAACATGTCAAGGTGCTTTTTTGTGTTTTCTTTTTTTGCTTTAAAACCAAGCTATCAAAATGAGAGCTCTCTGTGGCTATTTTTTTCATAATAAAATGAATTATATTTTAAGATCCAGGCTTACATACATTAGAAACACACACACATAACCAAATATAATGAACTTAAAACAAATTAAAAATGTTTAGGAGCGTTTTAGTTACATTGTAAAAACTTTTAATGTTGATGTTATTATTTTTAGTTGTGGGTAAACTAGAAAATAACTTCATTTAATGTAGTCATTTCAACCATTAACATTATGTTACAATAACTGATGGGTTTAGTATTATAGTAATGATGAAATTACTGAGGTTGTATTCAGGCCATTATTTCTTCAATGTATAAAACTCATCTAAATATCAAATCTTAAAATACATAGAGTTAATTATCCTAAAGTGGATAAATTATCCTAGAGTGGAAAATCTCGATTATTCCTGCAAATAATGCCAAGAAGGTACAACTCCATGGCAACATGAAATATCAAAGTGTAGAAATGGAAATGCAGTGCCTGCCCCGGAACCTGAACAATGACATGCGACCATAGCTTTTCACAAAGCCCAAAAGACGAGAACAGTAGTCCCTGATTTTCTCAGACAAAAGAGTGACTTCTAGGTGTTTGACAGAAAAGCCACCTCTTCTGGGTTCCCTATGGACAAAAATATGCACTTATATGTGGAAGACACTAGAGCTTTTTATTTTTATCAAACAGGGAATATAAAAATCATAGTAATTACCACTTCATCAAAGAGGCTACCGTGACATTCCTTCTAAAATAATAACTTGCAGGCCCTTTACAATGCTTTATTATTCTCCTAGCATTTGTTACTACCACACATAATGTTTCCTTGATTTTCTGGTTTCTATCTGCCTTCTCTTAAAAGTAAGCTTCGTGAAAGGAGGGGCCCTGATGGTGTTGTCTGCTGCTGTATTGCAGCAGCTAACATATACAATGTGTTCAGTAAATATTTTTAAATGCATGAATGAGCAGATCTGAACTATTGGGAATTTTTTTACCCAGTAGGTAATATATTTTTATGTATATTTATCTTAACATAATAATTTGTGACAAGTTAACTTAATATAAGGTATATTCCTGATTTGGATAATCCAACAAATTATCTGAATCAGTCATCAGAATTGAGACAATGCAAAGGGAATTTATAAAGTACTACTACCTACCAGTACTGTCGTTTTAAGCATATATATAATAAGCCCGAAATACATGGGACTAGAACTTGAGAAATGCAAGACATTGAAAAGGAAAGTCAATGTTAACTTTCAATACCAATTTAAATGAATGAACTATTAAAAAATCAGAGCTACAGAAGAAGCACGCTGCCGTGGGACAATTTCAGTGTTCCTGACTGACATAAATGAATTGGAACCATGAGAAGAATCAAGGCTGCAAATAGCTTTGAAAGCCATAAATTGTAAAATCAATATGCTGAACTACTGGAAGCCAATGTGAAAAGCACAGCCCGTGAGCACTCCAGTGATCCAACCTGGCCCCTGCAACACCTGGCAAGTGCAATCTGTACGTTATATTTCAACAGGTTCCGCTTTCTCGCCGAACAGTCCTATGGCTCTTAATAGAAATAAGAAATGTCTATTATGTAAAGGAGAAAAAAGAAAGATACCCTGAATATTAGAACAAGCACTATCAGAAATATTGATCTCAATATCAGAAACTGAGCTAAATCACTCTCTGTGTACAACTAAGCACGAAAGTCCAAGACAGGAGAAGATGAACAACTATTTTAAAAATGGAATGTCAGGAAAAATGAACAATGTGGAAGAGGTGAGGTACAATAAGGAAAAGAGAGAGAAATATAATGTCATCAACTATCTCCAATGTCACCGACCTTCACAAAACCTAGACAAGAGTTGCAATTGTGATAGCCATGCATGGTCCCCCGAGTGCTTCCTTCCCACGGGGTCCTATAGAAAAAGATGTTGTATTTGGACAGCATCACCGTCATTCTGCTGTGTATTTTTGGAAGAGCAAAGTAAGAAATAATGAAACCACACCTCACCTCAACTTCCTAGACGTCCCTCAGATAAGAATTTTTTCAGATAATATGGGAAGGATTTGAAGATTTTGCATAACAAGTTAAAATAGATATAAAATTAGTTATTTATGAGACACCCATGCAAAAGATTTGCAATTTAAAAAGGGAGCCAGAAAGTAGTACCAGTAGTTTCACTCCTAGAAGTATTCAGAATATATTTTATTATTTAAGTGTTTGTAAAAGATTGCAGTATTTAGAATTAAAATGAAAGATTTGTTAATATAAAATAAATTTGCTTTAACATAATTCTTTTTTAAATATTTTATTTAGCTTTAGAGAGAGGGGGAGAGAGGGAGAAAGAGAGATTGTTAAACATCAATGTGTGGTTGCCTCTTGCACACCCCCTACTGGGGACCTGGCCTGCAACCCAAGCATGTGCCCTCCCCGGGAATGGAACCGGCAAACCTTTGGTTCTCAGGCCGGTGCTCAACCCCCTGAACCACAGAAGCCAGGGCTTTACTGCCATTCTTTTTATTTATTTTATGATTATTTACTGATTTTGTATCCCCTTTTAAGAATTGTCTTTTTGGTCCATTTATATGTATTTGCAAAAAATAAACAAATTATAAAAAACTATAATCCTTTAAATGCATTTAATATGTATAAGAAAACCAACATAATCAATTATGGCTTATTTTAGGTATCTAGCATGCTAATTAAACCCAAAGTATATTTTCCAGTCTCTTACAAAATAAGCCCATATTCAATTAGTTCCTCTAAATAATCTGTCCAATTTTCCCCTACCGTTGGAAAGTTAGATCATTAGGCTAAATCAACAATTAGAGCTAAATGTTAACAAATATCTTAACTAAAATTACCATTTTGCTAGAAATAAATTTATTTTTTCTGCATACATATTAATATTATGTATTTTAAATATAGGCAAAAATAATGCTATATTTCCATCTAGAATAGTTTATATCTGTGTAACTAATATATCTAAAACATTTAGGATAAATAGAATTTAATTCACACATAATACAAATGATCTATAGATTTATAGATCATTCTATTATTATTTAAATTTTATTATGTTAGTCCTCTTCAATTGATGTATGAATAAGTCAAATATTATAAATGATATATATGTTATATAACATTATACATATACAGTATACAAGTTAAAGATACATGACTGTATAGAATAATAGTTTTATTAGTCTACAAACGCATTCATGCAATTGATGCAATTAATGCAAGTTAAGCTAAAACCTCCAACTGAAATAAAACAGTCATCATAATATGCTCTAAATAAATAACACTAAAATTCCATACCCATTATGAAGATCTCTCTCTTCCCTGATGGGTTGTTCATCTTGCTGACAGAGGCATATTTTGTAAAGTTATTTTTTTGTGTTGCATTTATAGTGACCCCAATAGACATGAGAATGTGTTCCTTTCAGTTGCTATGATTTACTCAATCACACCCTTACCGGAAGTAATGTTAATCTTGTAGTTGTGGTACTTTATTTAAATAGCGTAAGAAAGCACTATGCTCATGTTCCATTTTAAAGAGCATAGAAAGAGCATATAAGATGTAAAGTAGTAAATATTGTGGATCCTGTAAATTTAAGAAATTAGTAAAGATTGCTTAAACTTCTATTATGTGTGCTCTATAATCATTTTGGCAGAAATACTGAGAACACTTTAGAAGGTAACTCAGTCTAGCCACCAACCCTAGGCGAGTCAACCAGATTTGCAAAAAGAAAATGGAGAACCGAGCAAGTCACCTTGTTACTGTGTAAAAAAAGAAGCACCCTTATTAAACTACACGTAAAACCTTGGCTGTGTCAGGTTGACCTGGAAGCCTGCATCCTGGGACGTACACTGTATTGCTTCGTCTCCACGTGGACCCAGAGGGCAGCCTGGCCATGAGCACGTTATTCACGAGAATCTGACATTTCAACAATACTTTAGGGTCTGTAATCTTGGGTGGAAACAAAATAAGTCTCATTTTTTCTCAAATTTTGTTGATATTTAGAATTTCTCTCAGCTATGAATATAAGGAAAAAACACAGTAGATTCACTATCCTGCTATGTCACTATATCATATTGTATTATAGCAGTTGAACTCATAAAGAGTTAAACTCATCATTGTTTTGTGGTCTAAGTAGTTATTAGACCCAACCCTATATATTACTTTATATGGTCTATTGATTATAAAACTCTATGATTTTAATTTTTATTAAACTTATACCTGAACTCCAGTTTTACTGGTTTTATTGTAATCCTATATATATATTTCATGCATCTTAGAACTCTTTTCAGAAAAGGAGTCCATATATTTCACCAAAATGCCAAAGGAGTTAGTGGCACATAAACAGTGAAACGCTCAGGAGGCAGACCACAAGTCAAGCAGCAGCGTCACGTCACAGCAGGTCTCGGGTGTGGAGTGATTTCCGTGCCTTACACACGTGGCTCTGCTCTGTACCTTACACACTCCTGAGAAGATTGCAAAAGTGCTAAATAGCCACAACGGGACTTGGAGGGATTGGATGACGGGAATTTTTTCCAAAAACAAATCCAAATAGCTCAGGAAATAATATTTCCCTCTATATCCAGCAATAATCATCACCATCTGGTGCAAAACTCCTGTTAAAGGGAGTAAATCCGTCAGGTCATGCCGAAGTTAAACTATAGTTCAGAGAGTGTTCGGACGAACTTCTACCCGATAGGCCACGCCTCCAAACCCAAGCAAGGGACTTAGTGAGTGCGTAGTGAACGCTAAAGACCAAATGATGGAAGAATCTTTAATGAGCTTTCATACTGATGAGAAAATCTGCCACCCCTATGTCTAGTATAGGAATAATTAAATAGCCCTGAACCCTCAAAAATAAGCAAAGAATTTGTATCACATGTGTTTATCACAATTAGATTCTGAATCATGTTTAAGAGACAAGAACACTTATCACATGCCAAGTGTTGAGTTCATTGGGTTGGAGATGCCATTGAGGAGCAAGGAAATTTTGTTTTGGGTAAAACTATATTCCCCAAAATGTAAGTGTAACAAATAATTATGTGACGAGTAGTTATTGGGTGCCCACTATAGGCAAGTCATTCCTATAGCAACAGCACAGATGCATTATTACAGATATTCTAGTATCAGAAAGAAAGATTTTCTAATATAATATAAAGGTTTTCCTTCTTTTGAACAGATAACATAGTTGGTGGTTATGATAGGTTGGTAGCCTATCAGTCATATTACAAGCGACCGTTCTTCATGTTTCATGGAACTATGATGAAAAAGACGTATCCAAGGCATGTGGAAGTAATAGTCCGGATTTCTAGTACATAACACGTTCTGTGCAGAGATTCATAGGAGATAGTCATATCTTTAAATGTTAAAGAAAATGTAAAATCTTAACAAAATATGTGCAGATTTATATTAAGTACTATAAACACATTAATATTTTTTAACAAAACCTCAAAATTCTGCCATCTCTTCATTTTCATCTTAGTTCTCATTTCATGTATTAAAATTTTAGAAGCAATTAGGAAGTGTTTGAAAGCACTTCCACCTATTTGTGTAAAAAGTACAATTAATTAATACAGATAATTACAGCCTAGCAATTAAAGTGTATGTTTTAATAAAATATCTGTAATGCTAAGAGATTTTGTGTAACAAAAGAAATTTTAATTTAAATCTTTGGCCATTTAAAATTGTATGTAATTGAACTTTTCACTAACAGTGCTGTGCAAAGTAGCAGTTATAATTTCATGTTTTTAAATGAAAAATATGTCTTCTTTATGCTTTGCATAAGTTGATTCCAATTTATTTCATGGCCATCAATCAAATAAGTAATTTATTTCTATAGATTTCAGAACACTATAATTTCCATCTGTATTCATTCTTGTGAAATTAAAATCTAGTATAAAGATACACGTGCACTCAGAAAATTGTATAGGCTCTGTAATAACATAAAATTATGTGCAATTTAGAAAGAAAATCCTAAGGTAGGCGATTTCTTGAAGTCACTTTATAGACAAGCTGATGTGTACTATACCAAAAGTTGATGTGGTATTTTTATTGAATCATTGTATTTTATATATATATAAAGTACATATATATGTACTTTATAAACACATACATATATATAAATACATATATATATCAAACTTCTGTTTGTTCCCCACAACCCCTTCCTATCCCATCATCTCATAAGCATCTTATAAAACAATGATTTATGTTTTTCTACTTTTATTAAATGATTCAAGAAGAAACGTAAAAGAAACATGCTACAGTCTGCAAGAGAGGACTATCTAAATGAATCAGAATGATGATTATTGGAAATATAGCAATAAGGAAGATGCTGTCTTTTCTCTCAAGGAATTTAAAATGTAATAGGAAGGCAGTTAGACATCTGAAGAAATAATATATAATTTCATGAAGAAATCTTGCAAATACAAAAGATAAAAGCGTATAACCAAACAAAAAAATTGACAAACATCAACAGGCCTTTCCTTTTCAAAAAACAAACAAAAAAGAAGACAAAAACGAACACAGTAACACCAGGAACCTATAAAAAGAATCATTATGTATTGTCGGTAAAAACAGAATACAAATAAGGTCATAATGGGATACTTTGGACACACACTATACTTGCAAAAATTAAGAAATTTAACAAGGTTAAGTGTTGGCGATGAGATGAAACGATTCAAACTCTTATGTTGCACATGAGAGTGGAAACTGACGGGAGCACTTTTGAAACTCTTGCATATTTGTATTCTGAGATCGGGTTCAGAATTCTCATGACAGCACAGCCCACAACAGCATTAAACTGGAAACATCTCAAATACCCTACTGAGGAATAAATCATGATACAATTATACAATGGAATATTAAGTGAGCAGTAAAATTTACTCACCTACAGGTAATTACATTCAACATTAATGAATCATAAAATAGTAAAAAATATAAATAAGCAGAAAGTGTCATTTTGCTACCTATAAAGCATTCCCATTTTTACAAAGTTTAAAAATCGGCAAAACTAAACTACATGCTGTTTAGGGAAACACATACGTGGAGTGAAAACTATATTTTAAAACAATAAAATCATTAGAAAACAAAGCTCAGCACAGCTGTTTCCTTTGGTGATGAGGGTGCAAATGGCGTCCAGAAGGAGCAACCGGGTAGCTTCAGGCGGCAGTTTGATGTCTAGACACTGAGTTAATCGATGAGTTTTCAGGTGTGCATTTTATCGTTAGGCTGCAAAGTTTAGTAGACATTACATAAGAGTTTAAACAGTATATTCATGTCACATGAAAATGTCTCTAAAATAGCAATATTTACAAGCATTGCAGAAGTGCTGCAGTTGTAGTGAAGCGAGAAATCACCAGCAAAAGCTGCATTTGCATCAGACTAACATAGAAGATAATAAAAATTAGATTATGGATGGGTCAGTATAGGACGGCATCTTGAGTCCTATAGACAGCTTTTGTTTACCTTAAAAATATATTACTCCTCCAAGGAAAAGTCTATTTAGACAATTCTAAAAATATTTAAATTCCCTACTAAATAGCCTTGCTTTGGAATCCAAATGATATTTTAATCTGCTAAAATATTGTTGGGGGTGTATTCTAATTCAATTTAAATTCAACGGAAATTTGTGTGCCTGGCATGCCATTTTATTTTACAGTGCTTTGGACTAATGCAACCTTATAGGAGATGATTATATCACTGCATATTAGAGTGGATATGTTCTGAAAATAGTGAAAATATATGTATATTAACATTTTAAGCAGTACTGAATGGAACCATTTAAACAAGTGTGTTGAAGTTTGAACCCATAATTGTGACTGTACTGGTGTGCCGTGTGTGGTCAGTTTCCCTTCTCACTGCCGGTTGGTCACCAGGGGACGTGAATGGCCATGGAGTGTGTAATTGGTGCTGCGTTGCCACAAGTAGTTATTCAAATTCAGCTTCTCTCTATTCCCTTGGAATCATGTGCATTAGTAATAATAAAGCTGCTGAAATTAATAGATGCTTTAGAAATATAATCAAATCTTTGAAACGTGTTAGTTGTATTTATTTTTCTTCCTAATGTACTACCCTGGAAACCCTTTGTGTTTACATTTTATAAAAGCTAACATTTAAGCCTATTCTAACAAGCTGTGGATCATGTGGGTTGTTTTAAGCACAGTGTTGTTTTGCAAATTAATGAGATTAAACTTTCCATTAAAAAAATGAAGATATTAACAGCCCACTCTTGGATACTTTAAAGCAGGACAGAACAACAGCTTTTTTAAAAACCCAATTCAATGTGATCTAGCTCATGGATGAGACCTACTTTATCATTATGAGATAAGACCAAGCCCGTCAAACCAATTTGCCCAGGTCGCTGTGTCCCTTTCAATCAGGAAAGTGGAGGCTGAAATGTCACTGACCCAGAACTATGCAGATTGTTCATTAGCATAATGGCTGATCAACCTAATGCATTTTAATGCCATTAACTTTTTCCTATCCCCAGGAAGGAAAAGAAAATGTATAAAGTTACAATTTAGGTTTGTCACAGGTAGGTCTTCAATTGAGATTTTCTTTTTCTGAATTTCATAGAATAAATGTCACTTATAGAAGCCCCATTCCCTTTTTCCGGCCAAGGTCAAGATAGAGAGATGCATCATCAGAAAGAAAGGCAAAGGTAACAGTCCAAATATTGAACCATGCTTTGCCCCATGCACCTTAGTGGTGGTGTCTACCTGAGTTTAGGAAAAGTAAGGTCTCAAAACAGTAATTTTCTCTTTAAGGCAGCTGGAAGGATAAGAATTTTGTAACCTTTGATGAAGGAAAATATTCATCTGCTATATTGTTTAACAGAAAGCATACCAGGAATGCCTGTGATACAGCCAAAGAAATGCTAGAAGGAGATTAACACCAGAAACAGGCAAATCAAGTAGAGAACAGGTCAATATAAACAAGTGGCTTCGTCACGAATACAGGTACGGGGAGTCATTTTCAACGGTGTGCAGGTAAGAAGGCAAGACCGATGGCTGAAGAAACAGCGGTTTCACAAAGGGGTCCTCTGGCTCAAAATCTCCTTGAGCAAAGCTGCCCTGTACACCTGTGTCGCTGCCCTTGAACAAGTTGTCTTGGTAGACTCTGATGTTGTAGGACCTGGATCTCGAATCTCAGACTTTGTTGGTAGATTCTAACCCTCTCTGTATGCTGTTTGTGTCAATGTTGGTCCAAGTGGAGGGCAGACGCAAAGGCCACATGTTCTAACCTGACTCACTGTCGCTCAATGTGTTACTGCCACCGGCTTCTTGTAAACTTCCCTCCTCCCAGCTCACAGGCTGCGATCTTTCTCTTCTCCAAATCCGTGTAGTGCTTTGTAGCGGTCATTGTACGGTGGTGTGTGTTATTATTATTTCTGCCTTACCTTCCCTCCAAGTTGTTAACCTCCTCAAGTGCTGAAATTATGGGTAATTTGTATGCATACCTTGTACTACTTAGTGCAATCAATTGTGGAGCTGAATAAAACTCAATACCCAACCCTATGAAGAGATATTAATCTGGTTTAATGATGATGATAGCATTTGGGTTTGCCCAGGTTCTTTTTAAAATAAGGGTAATTTAAAAGAACTGTCATATATCTGAGACTACAATAAAATCCTTTCTCTGCTAAATGTTATGTGTAGTTGTAAAATACTGATAAATCATTTTCTTTGTTAATTATACTGAAATATGAAGTGAAAATAAAAGATACTGCAAACATTTAGAGATAAAGATAATAAGGGCATTCAATTCTATCAAGAACTCTTTAATTGCATTATTATTAATTGCTAGCAAGCTCTCAGGGTCACTTTCATGTGATGTGTATTTTAAGATCATGTTCCCCTGCGGACCCTTTGGAGGGTCAATATGGCGTCAGCTGGAAAATTTATTCATAAAGCCACCTACAGGATAGTGCTCAGTCTCGGAAGGCTTTCTGAGAGAGTTGAGTCCTCAAAATGCTTAAAAAGGTAAAAGTTAACAACTTGTATCTCATAAGATTAGGTTCACATGTTTATTTGAGTTAAGATTATGTCAATAGGTTTCTCAGATTAAGATTTATAAGATTTATATATCTCTCACATCCAGAGGCTCTGCTCTGCAAAGGTCTCAGGGACCCGGCCCCTTCCAGACATCCAAGCCTGTAACTGTCGTCCTCATGTTCTGAGATGGCAAACGGAGCTCCGGCCATTGCACGCAAGGCCCAGGAACAACGAACACGTGGCAAAGGTTGAAGCACAACTTTTGTTTTAAGGAACAGTCCCAGAAGCCCAGATGCACAGGACATTTCCAACTACATTTTATTGACCTGCATTTATGTCATAATCAAACTTAACACAAAAGAACCTAGGAAAGTAATTTTACTTTAAATAAATATATGTACCTGGGTAAAACTCGAGAGGGTTACTGTGGTAGAAGAAGTGGCGTGTGGATATTAGAGGACAGCGAACAGCCTCTGTCACAAAGCACTGCAGGTTAAAAGCAAGGTATTTAGAGAAATACGACAAGTTAGTAAAATAAGAGTAGAGGAAGCAAAAGGTTTTAATTTTTGCAATTTGCCATACTGTTCCTTGTTTAATAAATATCACTCAAAGATATATCCGCCCTGGCTGCTGTAGCTCAGTGGATTGAGCGCGGGCTGGGAACCAAAGGGTCCCGGTTCGATTCCCAGTCAGGGCACATGCCTGGGTTGCAGGCCAGGTCCCCGTGAGGGCCATGTGAGAGGCAACCATACATTGCTGTTTCTCTCCCTCTCTGTCTCCCTCCCTTCCCCTCTCTCTAAAAATAAATAAAAATAAAATCTTAAAAAAAA
>PVJI01031080.1:0-13477 GCA_004026765.1 Micronycteris hirsuta
CGTCCACCTGGCACAAACTGAGGCCTTAAGGGGAAGTCAAATCACTTTTAAGATATAGCACTGCAAGCCACACTTCCCTCTCACACTTGGCTGCCCACACTTTCCTCCCTTGTCCCTCCCGGGCCACCCTCCTCTGCATTTAGTGTCTAGGATGACCCAGTGTACTTGGTTTTGAAAAAACGATTTCTATTTTGCTTATACTTCTATAACTAAGAAGGAGACTTTCCCCAACCCCAAAGAAGTGTGTAATCTCTTAAATGTTTTGGTTCAAGTAGGCCAGCTAGATAAATTTGATCTTGTGTCCTTCCCACTCAGCTATGATAGAGTGGATTTTTCTGTCTCATCAATTTTAAAAATTTCAGTGTGCTGTGGCTAGCTTTGTAAGAAAACTAGGAATTATTTTGCGCTCAGATAAATTACTCCAAAATATTCCATTCTTTCAAATAAGGCTAGCAGAGAAAGTCAGCCCAACACCAGTACCTAGGGCAGAGACCTCCTCACCTTAGGGAGTACAAATCATTTTGCTCCTGTGTTAACCCCAGAGGATTACAACCTTAAATAATTTGAGAAATAGATGTTACTATTCATTTTAAACACTTAATAATCTAATCAGGCTTAAGTTTTAAAAGTTTATGCTTGTTTTGGATTATTGGGGCAATGTTTTAACCTAATTCAGCAGCTTCTTGAGGCTGCTGGATATTCCCTGGATATAGGGATTTTTTTTGCATTTATTTAAGAAAACGTTAGGCAGAAGTTAAAATAACACCAGGTAGTAGGAAATAACATTCTAGGACTAGTATCTCACTTTTTATTTACTACTTGACCATAGTTAAGATCATATTCTATGGTAAACAACTAAAAGCTTTTCCTCTAGGATCAGATTTAGACAAGGATGCTTTTATAGAATGTGGTATTGGAAATTATAACCAGAATAATTGATAAAGAAATAGAAGCTTAACAGGCATCCAAATTAGAAATAAAAGTTTGCCTAATCATTATATCAACCACTCAGAATTATCTTTAAAAAAACCCCAAAACTTAAGTAAGAAATATAAACAATACCTTCTTAAATGCCTAATATAGCAAATAGAAATACTTTCTAAGATATCATATAATTTATCCATTATAATTACAAGACATAAAGTGTTTGTAATAGACTAATACCCCTTCTTCTTTTAGGGGATTAAACTTAAAAATACTAGTTTACTTAAATTTTCTTTTTTGTTCCAAAAATATTTTTGCTAAACATCTGGTGAATAGAATAAAATCTCTAATAATGTACTGTGGTCTGTAGGTCTGATATCCACATTCTCCTGTTGAGTATCAGCCACAGCCACTTCCCTCAGACAGTAAGAAAAGCTCAAAAAGACATATGATGAGAGAATGTATCTTCTCACCAATCTGAATCCTCCTTGTTTATTGCCAGGGCCATGACCTTTATCATAAAAATAAAATATTAAATACGGGCCTTGCATGCGAGACTAGCCCTTTCGTGTACAAGGCTACGGACAATGCTTTAACTCAGTCACTGATATTTAGGGGGGGGACTGGCTATTCCCCCAAAAAGATCAATTAATTAATCAAAGTCACAAAAGGCCCTTGGCACTTGACCATTTTTGTCCAATACTTTTCACTGGAGTTACCAATCCCTATCCTTCCCACTTTCCTTGCAAACTTTGAATCTAAAATAAATAAATAAATAAATAAATAAATAAATAAATACCAAGTCCTGAGAACAGATAGAGTGATTAACTCTACTCAAACTCATTACAGCTTGCAGAAACTACAGGGGGCCTGTCCTTCCAAGCAAATACTAACTCAGATACTTCTACAGGCCCATCCCCTTGCTAAAGAATCAACAAAGATTATAAAAACCTGAGGTCTTCAGCTATTTAGGCCATTCACTAAAAATCAAGACTAATATTGGCCTAGGTTATATTATTCAAACCGCCCAGGCTTTCTTAAAAAAAAAATATATATATATATATATATATATATATATATATTATATATACACCGCAGGTACAACAATTGTTGAAGGAACTCACCAAACTTTTAAACCAGTTTTTAATAAGCAAAAAAGAAGGGGGAAATCAGGGTATATCCCCCAGGAATTTAATTATACTGACATAATTTTAGGAATTTAATTATACTGACAAAGTAAGTGCTCTATAAATATGAAGAAAAAGAGTTGCTTTAGGTCTTCAGTTCACTGAAAGAACTGGAACGTCACTGGTTGTCAACAGAAGTCTATTGCTGTGTGAGTTGTCTACGGTCAGATGCTTAAGAATCAAGTGTGTGGAGATCAAGCAGCACAGAGTAAAGTAAAAGTAGAGTGATGAAGAAAACAGATACAAAGATTGAGGGTGTGTTTTAAAACAAGAAGACAATCTCCATTGCCAAATGACTGCAGGCTATTGGGCCATTTCTTCCTGACTGGCATTCACATTGAGAGCTAGCACATTTAGCAGAGAAAGTAAGGTTTGCAGTGCTGTTACCATGGCAACTGACTCCCCATATCCTCCGCCTATATTTTTTTTTCCCATCACAAAATAATAAATATGTTTCTACCATGGGTGATTTTAATTTTTTGACTAAATTTGACACCATATTTCAATAGTCTTGACTTCAAAACTGAGGGAGTTCCTTGCACGCAGGACTTCAAGAGTGGAACTGTGACCTATCTCTGAGTCCTACCTGGAACATTAGGAACTAATTTGAGGGTTCACTTCAAGTTAAAACTGAAAACCCTGACACACTCTAAGTGAAGAACATGGCCCTCAGGCCCTTTGAAGTAAGAGTCCAGTTAACTTAAATGACTCCAGTGAAATTCGTAATTATCAACACAATGTATTAGTGATGGAAAACTATACTTGTTCTTCTAGGGAGCACTGTGAAGATCAAGAATCCTAGAATAAACCTAAAAAGCCAGACATGCATTGCTAAACATGGTGGATGTAGGTAATAAAAGGAAGAGCTCTTGTTCCACACAAAGTGCTATTTCAAATATATATGTGTGTGTATACACACACACACACACACACACACACATATATATACCATTGAATTATATATGTGTGTATATATATATACATATATATACCTGTTGTATGCTAGATGCGAGTAACTCAAATAACAGAGACTTCAAGGCTAAAAAGGTGGAATTTATTGGCCAAGTTTTACCTGCGCAGGGACGAACTCCCAGACGTGTCAGGAGACACGGTGTCCAGAGGGCTGCAGATGGAGCCACACGGGCGGACTCCCAGAAGTGTCAGGAGACACCGTGCCCAGAGGACTGCAGATGGAGTCGCGCCGGGCGCTTACAGGCTAAGGTTTTTATAGGGAAATTGGCGCGTGCGGGGAAGAGCAAACAAGCATTTGAACAAAAGCAAAGCTGGCGGTTAGCTATTGGCTACAGAGTTGGCGCGCGCGGGAAGGGTAGGGGTATGCAACGGTTAAAAAATTTCAAAGCTAAACAGTCCATAATTAGCACACAGCAGGAATTCCACTCCTCCTCCAAGGGGAGGTGGGTACGCCCTATCTCCTCGGGGCAGAAGTGTCAAGGGGGAGGGGCCGTTGCCCTAGTTACGGCTCCTTGTTCTTGCTGGCCCGAGTCTGGTGGCTTGCTGTTGACCCTTATCAAACTTGCGGGTCCTAACAATACCATTGATTTATATATATATATACCATTGAATTGTTTACACTTGCATAAAGTTGTATTGTAAAAGTTCACTTTAACCTGATAAATTTACAATAACCATTGAAACTATAAATATTTATTATAAGAAAGAAGCTGATGAAAGCTGCTTATTTCAGGAGGAAGGCACAGTTTCTAGTACAAGTGAGTGGGTACAATCAGGAACAAAGAAACAGAAGGGCTAGATATTCATTCCCAGAACAAGGAAAGGATCATTCCTTCCTCTGGGCCCCAGAAATAGGTCCCTGAACTACAACTGCCTGACAAAACGGCACATTTGCTGTGGACCAGAGTCCTGGGGGTACCAACTTTTTCTACCTAATGGGAAAAATACTGAGGTGTTATTGTTGTGTTTCCCTAGAAGGTTTTATGTGAGGAGGACCCTACAAAGGGATTTGAATCAGAGGACTCTCATCGGAGGTTTATTTCTGAGTGTAGTCATGTGTAGGAAGGACTTTTTAAAAAACGTTTCCTACCACTGGAATTCAGGTAATTTTTATCAAGAATTGCTTGGGGGTGCAGAAAATCTTTTCTCTTGTTATAGTATTGTGTGCATATTTAAAGGATGTGTGTTGTTCTTTGGATAGGCAATGTGTTCTTATGAAGAAACACAGCAGTTTTTCTCCTCTTTTGCAGAGAAGTGCTTCTAGTGTGTTTTCTATCCTCTATGACCCCTCTAGTCAGACTACTATTACCACACCCACCATCACACTAAAATCCTGGTCACCAAATTGTGGGATTTTCCACCACACCCAGCAATTTTCTGGGAGAACAACTAGGTACAAATGGATTCGCTAAGATACTGAATTGAGAGTCATACAGTACTAAACGACAGTAAGTGTAAAGGTAAGAGAAAAATTACACATATAATGTGCAAGGAGTCATCTAAGTTTAATTATAGTGATATAGGAAAAGTCAGTTGCAGGCTCTCCTGTCCGCAAAATGTCGGTTAGTTTTGTAGGCTTTCTTCTCTTGCTGGCTGCAGGCTCAGCCACCCGTAACCACAAGCCTCCGCATCCCGCTTTTGTGAACAGCCTTTTGCCTAGCAACCAGCACATAAAGTCCCATGCTCTACAAGTCCTGAACAAAGTAGCCAGGTTAAACTTCCGCATTAAGGCCAAGCACCTTATTCTTTGTCTCCCAAATAAGGTAGCCGGACCTAACATCTGCTTTTGTTTCTATGGTAACCTGCTTCTGCCACATAGACTAGGAAGAGACAAGGCTATAAAAGCAGACCCCGACCCAGCCTTGGGGCCCTGGATTTGGAGAACTCCCCAGGGTCCGTGTGCACATAAATAAAAGAACCGTGCTCCAATATCTCTTGGTGTCTGGTCGCTTCATTTTCTGTAATATTTGGTTCCCTGACCAGGAAGCGACCTTACACATAACAGCCGATTGCCACTGGAAAGGACGGGTGGCCGCTGCGAGCGGCGGCCCGGGAAGAAGAAGGGGGAGCACGTGCCCTGAGATTTCTTAGGCCCCGTCACCCGGGGCGCTGATCGCCAGCCCACTGGCAGTCCAATTCCAGGTTTTGAGAGATACGGACCACGATTAATCAGGAGGCACCAAATCGGTAAGTGCCCCAGGGACCAGGTCCTCTCAATCAGGACGCCTGGAGGGCGTTGAGGGCAACCTCAGCAAGGAGAGGAAAGGTTTAAACAGATCCTCCCAGTCAGGACGCCCGAAGGGCGTAGAAGGCAACTTCATCAGGGGGAGGGAAAGTTTAAACTCTAGAGTGTGAGTGCGTGAGTGAGTGTCTTTGTTTGGCTCTACGGGCGAAAGCCTATGGAGTCTGATTGGGCCCCAACCTGCGGTTCCTGTGTCAGATCATACGGCATAACGGTTGTCTGTCTAACCCGGACTCTGATCGGGCAACCTTAGCCAAGATCGACTTCGCCTAGCGAGAGGGTAGGCCAGGTGAGCGAGCGAGTGAAACCCCCTCCTTTGTTTGCGCCGTCAGGGAGGACACTATGGGCACGGGACCATCCACTGTGTTAGACTGCATGCTCCAGAACTTCAGCTGTTTCAGGGGCCAGGACCCATCATTGACCCCGGAGCAGTTAAATACTTTTTGTTCCTCAGAGTGGCCTACCTTCGGTGTAGGCTGGCCCTCCGAGGGAACTCTCAACCTTTCCACCATTATGGCCGTCCATCTCATAGTCACAGGGAAGCTGGGACACCCCGACCAGTATCCTTATATAGACAGGTGGCAAGAATTAGCTCAGGATATGCCAAAATGGCTTGCACAGTGTGCAAGGAAGTCGACCAACCATCCCAAAGGCAGCAGAGGAACCCTGGGTCCCCAGACCAGCCGCCCCCAGCAAAAGAAAGGGGTCGCAATGGTCCTACTAGCCAAGCCCAGGCCCCCGATCCTGCAGGAAAGCCAGCAGGAGGACGAACTAGTCGTCCTACAGCCACCACCTTATCGGATCCCAGCTATGGCTACAGACCCTCAGGAGGACTTGTTGACCCCACCGTCTTCAGTCCCCTCTGCCGCAGCCTCCCCAGAATCACCCGCGACCCCAACCTTGTATCCGACCCTGCTGCCTGCCACGGCTAAGCCCTCCCCAGTCGCCACCCACTTGTGGAGTAACCAGGCTCTCCAGATGCCCCTCAGAGAGGTTCAGAGCACACCAAGGGTTGATGAGGAAGGGACTTTGCAGCCGGGGCAAATTATGTATTATTATCAGCCCTTCACCACCACAGCAACACAGAGGAAGCAGAGGGCAACTGGCTCGCGGACCAGGCAGCCAGAGCAGCAGCACAGGAATAGCCGCCCAAGGTGGCCACAATAGGCCCGCTCCTTGGCGCCCTCCCTCTCAAGCAAGACTATCACCCAGATGAGGACAAATGGGCCTGCCAAGCCCAAGCCTCAAGGACCTCGGAGGGACTGTGGAAGCTTCCGGACGGGAGAATCTTTATTCCCCAGAGCCAGGCAGGGAACATAGTTCAGAACTGCCATAGCCTTACCCACCTAGGAAAGACCAACATGAGTCGATTACTAGGAAGATATCTCTATATCCCCAACCTGGACTCCCTGTGCACAAGCATAGCAATGCAGTGTCTCACCTGTGCCCAACACAACTCTATCGCTCCCCGGTGACCTCCCCCAGGAATCCAGCACTCCGGGACGCTACCCTTTGAAGACATACAGGTTGACTTCACTGAGCTAAAGCCCAGCCGGGGTTATAAGTATCTCCTAGTCCTAGTATGCACATTCTCAGGGTGGGTAGAAGCTTTCCCCACTAGGACAGAAAAGGCACGGGAAGTTGCTCGAGTACTACTTCGAGAGATTATCCCTCGACACGGGCTCCCACTTAGCCTAAATAGTGACAATGGGCCAGCCTTTGTTGCAAAAATTATCCAAGACCTCATCCAGACCCTGAGAATAAAGTGGAAACTACATGCCGCCTATCGCCCTCAGAGCTCAGGCAAAGTAGAAAGAATGAACAGAACCCTAAAAGAAACTTTAGGAAAGCTGTGCCAGGAAACCAGTCTACCCTGGACAGACCTCTTGCCACTAGCCCTCCTCCAAGTTAGAAGCACCCCCAGTTCAGCTGGTTATACACCCTATGAACTAGTGTACAGAAGGCCCACTCCCCTGGCCCGGATAGCTGGGCCTGCTGATCTGGCCACCCTTGGAGATGCTAAGCAAACCACTTACCTAGCCACCCTAGGAAAGAACTAGAAAAAATAAGAAAAGCCCATGTTGGGCAAGACCCAGTCTGCACAGGGGGGCCAGCCCACTCCTTCCAACCAGGCCACTACGTATGGGTTAGAGACTGGAAGAAAGAACCCCTACAGCCCAAGTGGGTCGGGCCTTACTTAGTGCTACTAACCACCCCTACCGCCCTGAAAGTCACAGGTCTCACCCCTTGGATCCACCACACAAGAGCCAAGAGGGTGGCGGATCCAGACTCCGGAGCAACCAGGGACATACCAGCACCGCTCCCGACCCTGAAACTGCGCCGGGACCCAACTCGGCCTCACCAAGGATGGAAAATTGTTCCTGGCTCGACCTCATCTGCTCCGGAACCGTCTTGACCATCGAAAGACTTGGACTCTAGTACACCAGCCCCAGCAACTAGTCCACCGCTGGACATGTAGGGATGGTACTATATTACTTCCTTCTCCTCTGTATTTCTGGCCATATCAGTCTATCTGCCACCATGGCTTCAAGGGCCCTCAGGGCCCTAAGGTTGTTAGCCACTCTCAGTCTCACGGCCACAGTCTTAGCCCCTTGGGAAACAGACTATGTCTTCATCGTCCAGGAACATTACACGGGAGGAGATAAGACTATAGTCCATGAGGTTTCCCAAACCCCATGCCCTAGAGGAAAATGTAAAGGAAATTTAGAAGTAAAAATCCCTACAGACCGCTTAAAGTCCTTAGAAGGCTGGTGGTTCTGGAAGCCGGCCATCTGTCTCCTAGCTGACCAGGAGCAAGAATACTGTAGTTGGTGGTCCAAGACCTATGGGGACTGTCCCTACAGGAGTTGCCGGATCCACACCACAAGTGGCCAAAATATCATTATCCAGATAGAGCAGGCCGAGAATAAAATTTGGAACGAAAAAGTAGAAGGAAAGGTCTATGTTAACATGATGCAAGGGCCTGTTGGGAACATCATCATATTCAAGAAACAAGAGATCGCTAGTACAGGACTAGCAAAAATAAAACAGGTCCAGCAGGTTATCCAGGAGACAGAGATCATCCAGGAGGTAGAAGGGGCACCCGGATTTATCCAAGAGGCAGAAATTAAGACACGGGGGCACACGACTCCTTTCTCCTGGATGTCCCTCATACAGCAAGGAGCATCGCACCTCAACCTTAATGGCCCGGGCAATTTTTCAGACTGCTTTCTACGTGCCTCACTTACTAAACCCCCGCTCGTTGCTGTACCAATAAACGCCACTCCAGCCACAGGGGAGACCCAGAATTACCCACCAGATCGTAGAGAGCCAATCCAAGCGCCCTTATACCTGCCTCCAGGGGCTGATCAGTTCCAGAACAGCTCCACCTGGTACGCTGCCAATCCTTCAAGGAGCCACACAAGCCCCCCCTCCCCCAGACTATTCTTCTGGCATAACTATACCTTATCCCCAGCTTTCAACTGCTCCCGCTCCTGGATTTACCGCCCAGTAGCCTTAGCACCCCAGCTGCGGGTCTACCAACCGGGGGAACCAGAAGCCCAGTACATAAACGCCTCCCTGCACCGTCACAAGTGAACAGTTTTCCTCCCACTTTTAGTAGGGTTAAGCTTTGCCACTTCCATGGCCATTGTAGGCTTAGGGGGAGCTGGACTTGCCGTCAGCCTGAAGTCCCAGAACAGCCTCCACCAGGAGTTACACGAGGCCATGGACTCGGCAGCTAACTCCATGGCCTCCCTACAAAGACAAATTCTCTCCCTAGCTCGAGTAGCTCAGCAGAACCGGAGGGCGCTCGACCTCCTAACAGCAGAAAAGGGAGGTACCTGTGTCTTCCTAGGAGAAGAATGTTGCTATTTTATTAATGAAAGCGGCATAGTAGAGTAAAACCTCAACGGCTTAAATGAAATCAAAGGCCGACTTAAACTAGGAACCTCCCAAGAATCCTCCTCCTGGTGGCAAAGTACGCTCTTCTCCTTCCTCGCCCCTGTAATAGGGTCTCTCCTAGTCCTCCTCCTCATAGTCACTTGCGGGCCCTGGCTACTACGGACCCTCCTTACCCAGTTAGAAGATGTGCTGGTCTGGAAAGCAACTGCCCGTATCCTAATGCTGCAACATCAGCACGACCAACAGGTTCCAGTCCTGGACGCTGAGACCGAAGAAAATTCTGTCTAGCGTCCACAGGGGGGAATGATATAGGAAAAGTCAGTTGCAGGCTCTCCCGTCCGCAAAATGTCAGTTAGTTTTTCAGGCTTTCTTCTCTTGCTGGCTGCAGGCTCAGCCACCCGTAACCACAAGCCTCCGCATCCCGCTTTTGTGAACAGCCTTTTGCCTAGCAACCAGCACATAAAGTCCCATGCTCTACAAGTCCTGAACAAAGTAGCCAGGTTAAACTTCCGCATTAAGGCCAAGCACCTTATTCTTTGTCTCCCAAATAAGGTAGCCGGACCTAACATCTGCTTTTGTTTCTATGGTAACCTGCTTCTGCCACATAGACTAGGAAGAGACAAGGCTATAAAAGCAGACCCCGACCCAGCCTTGGGGCCCTGGATTTGGAGAACTCCCCAGGGTCCATGTGCACGTAAATAAAAGAATAGTGCTCCGATATCTCTTGGTGTCTGGTTGCTTCATTTTCTGTAACAATAGGAGCACCTTAATCTTAATTTTTGACGGAAATCTCACAAATTTTTGAACTATGTTGAAGGCATACAAAATGGTGCCTAAGTCTGAGGAGTGGTCAGGTACAGACTAAAACCCAGGGGAAATCTGTAGAAAAGAGTCCTGGCCCCGTGACCTCTTTACCACTTTGCCACGCAAATCTCCACAATCAACAGGACTCTATTCAGACAATGCCCATCGCTGAAAGTGCTCTCCTCAGACTCTTGCCCTTGTGAACGCTGATAAAGCATGCATGCACACTTCGTTGAGTCTCCCAGAAGTAGTTCTACTGTCGTGAACATGTTCCAAATCTTCAACGGTTTGGTGTTTCCAGTTGGATACTGATCCTCTGAGTTCACATTCCTGCGCACATGAAGCCCCAGGGTTGCTACTGTCGTTGAAATACTCGCTACCGTGGCTCCCGCAATGGTGACTACAGAATACAGGTGAGAAGCCCCTGCAGCCTGACAGGTTCGCTCCCAGACAGACAGAACATTTTCACATAAACTCTGTGGCTCTCCCACCACCTTTCTTCTGTGAATTTTACGCTGAGAGAAGTTGACTGGGCAGCAGTCCCACCACTCAGCATTTAAAGTCAAAAGTCAGAGCAATCTGTGTGCCTCGTGTTCGAGGCCCATGGAGACCGTATTGCTCCCAAGGGTGCAGATGTGCCAAAGCCCCCTTTGAAATCCTCTCTTTTTAATAAGGTGCACTTCAGACAGAGAGAGTGTGGTTTGGAGAACAGGAGTTGTGAAAGTGAGTTCAGGGGCAGCAAGGCAGATTATGGATGCCAGTTGGGGCCTTGATCCCAAAGGATTCTGCATGCTTTTTACAGCTAAAATGTACTCCTTCGGGTTGTTATTAGATCATGTGAGGAGATATAAGAAGTGACATCATCTGTGCTCCCACACACCGTTAAGTTCTCTGTTGGGGCATCATTGTTGAATGAGGCACTCCAGGTGATAATCAGGTGAACTGTTTGATTAGCAGGACGGCTCTAGAATGCATGTGTGAGAGTGGAGAGCAGACTTTGTTCAGGGGAGAAAATGGAATGGCCTGTTGAATGTGGGGTTCAGGAGAGGTGCACACGTTCTTATTGCTGCAGCAGTTTCTGGACGTCTGCGGATGGAGAGAGCACATGAAGACAGCAAAACACAAGGAAGGGAGATGGGTTCGGTGGGGATGGGGGAGGGGAGGGGAGAGGTTGCAGACACCTGTAATTGAACAATAATAAAGTAATTTAGAGAAAAGACAGCAAAACAAACTCAATGTGGTCTCCATGTAGCAGCTCATTGTCCTGCATCCCAGTGACAAACGAGAGGTGAAAGTGAGCCTTTCAGCATTTTCAGGTCCTTCTGCCAGTGATTGTGGTGGGATTAGATAAAAGGGCTGTGACTTTGAAAACACATTCTCAAAATGTAAACTTTCCTCCTCAGCATATGGTCACCTGAGAAAAAAACCCAAAGGAGACCCTGGCTGGTGTAGCTCAGTGGATTGAGCGTGGGCTGGGAACCAAAGGGTCCTGGTTCGATTCCGAGTCGCGGCACATGCCTGGGGTGCGGGCCAGGTACTCAGTGAGGGCCATGTGAGAGGCAACCATACATTGCTCTTTGTCCCTTGCTTTCTCCCTCCCTTCTCCTCTCTCTAAAAATAAATAAATAAAATCTTTTAAAAAAAGACACAAAGGAGGAGGAGGAGCAGGAACAGGTGGACATGGCAGCTTCTCAGGTAAGAAATGTGTCCTGGGTCAGAGGCTGTGGTTGCTTTTCTTCCTAATATGATTGGATTAAGAACCAGCAACATTTATTTCTTTTCTTTGATGTTCTTGGGTAGTGAGGTTGTTTTTATCTACGTATTTCAGTTTAATTTTATGATTGTCAACTGCAGTAGTTGATGTACAGTACTTACCTTCTTTGTTCCTTGGCCTTCTCTACATTATGTTTATCTAGGCTGCCCCAGGTCAAGAATTCCTGCCTTTAATTAATAACCTTCAAACACTAAACATATCCCCTCTGTGACAGGTCAACCTGGAACAGAAGCGGTGTACAATATATTTGTTGGGATTTGCTTACGGGATCGGGTATTGGTGGACCAGGGAAATATCTGTTTAAGTTCATGTGGCTTCAGCACCACCTCTGTACATCAGTGGTAAGAAAAGGAAGACTTTCTAGTGAGAATCACTCTGAATGTTCTTAAAAAGAAGAGTCAGTAGGATAAACTTTGACACTCAGGTGGTAAGAAAATCTTACTATTTAAATACATGATTAATGTACTGAACATGAGAGGTACATGTGGATTGACAGTGGAAAAAATAATGTTTACTTATGATTATTTTCACATAATGACTTTCTTATTTATGTATTTCACCAGTAGTGTCCCACCAATAATGACATGTCCTTCTGTGTGCCTCAGTCACCAAATATCCATTGTTCCAATCCACCCAATAGTCACTTGGCTGAGGTGTTCTCTTCAGTGTAGAGTTAGTAGTTTTCCTTTATCATTAGCAAGAGTCTAGCAGGGAATTATTGAGGGATGAGAAAAAGGTATCACCTTTCATCTGGACACTTTTGTTGTCTTTTTAACTTCTGATTGCTTTTGAAAATGAAGGCCCTACATTTATTTCATAGAGATCATTGGGTTTTGACATTGAGAATTTAATCAGTGAGGCCTTGTTCCTGTATGTTTTTGTTGTATTGCACACTCATGTCACAGACATACTGTAGCTTATCATCACTTTTCATATTTTCAGGTAATTACAAGAATCATATTATAAACATATGTTTAATTCAGTTCAATTGGTAAGATCTACCTCAACACTAATGATACACTAACAATTTCAAAGAAATAAAACACTTGATAAACAATAGTTCTAATTGCTTTTCTTTCATTATGTGTGTATTTCTCCTTATTGTGTTTATAAAACACAAAGGGTATCTTTCACAGAGCGATTCACTACATTTAAGGAATCACAAAATCACCTTGATTATATTGATATAGAAATTCTGTGTTCTATTACTTTTCATTTGTACCTACTTTTCATATGTATGAGTATGTCTGACTGTGTGCATAAAATGTTAACAATTGAATTTTTTTGTCTTTTTACTCTCTTAAGATGTTTTCATTCTTCTCAGTTACAAACAGAGAAGTGAACATCCATGAGGTCTCTATGTGTATTTGGCTATGTTTCTTTGAAAATTGTAGGTTAATTTAGGAGTAAAACACAAGGTCTGCCTTTTAGTGTATGTTTCAGAAAATATATCAAGATTAATCTTGTTCTCAAAGTAACTACTACATTTTCAAATAAAATTGTGACTGCTGTGTTTCTTACTTCTCAAGAATTACAAATTTTATAAAATTTGTTCACCTCAAAGTTATGTGTGTCTTGTATTCTGTCTTCCTTTTCATGCTATTGAGAAGTATGGCACGTGGACCAGAGACCATAGCTTCATTGGTAAAAAGTGAGGTTGTCACTGCTGGC
>PVJI01031081.1:0-13475 GCA_004026765.1 Micronycteris hirsuta
TGTCCTGGGCTGGGATCGGGGCTGCAGTTCCCGGATAACTTTATGCTCCACTGATGTACAGTTTATTTTGTAAGTTTACTTTTTTTAAAGTTGTAAGTACACTGTGAATAGCCTGCTAATTGGGGCACTGTTGAAATGATGGTTATTTAGACAGTTATGTCAGGCTCCTACCATAAAAATAATAAGATCAAAATACATCAGATCAAAGCGAGATCAGCTATTAGCTTAAGCAAGGTCGCGTGCTCATTCCCAGGACAGGACGTTACAGAACTCACACCATGGTTGTGGAGAGAGTCCATACTGTCATTAAAGAGAGTATGTGCGAGGGAGGAAAGAGCGATCCTTTTGTCACAGCACCTTGGCTTTGAGTGCTTTCTCTTGCCTTTTTCACGGGCATGCTTTTCACCGAGTTGTCATCCTGGTGAGCGCACAGTTCCGTGTCCTGGTTTTGTCACTTAGCTATGTCTCAGAGGTGTTTTTACATCAGATGGCATCTCAGTCCAGCGCTGTCCCTCATCGGTTGTGTGGCCTTACAGCTCGATATTTGGAAAATGGGTGCAGTGACACCTACTCTGTACAGATGTCGTGAGCATATTGTGAATTCACGTGTATGAAGCACTTGACAGAATATTTGGCACAGAGAAAATTCTCACAAAAGGGTCCCTCCTCTTACATAGCTTCATACCTATCCATTACTGCAGGATTATATTCCTTTGCTAAAGGAATTATCTGTTCAGAACATGAAATTTTAGCAAAATACAGAATAGAAGGAAAACCATTTGTAGGTCTCTTTTAAAATGTGATCACTTTTAACATTTTGCAGGATTTTCTTCGGGTCTTTTTTTCATGCATGATGTTTTATTTACTTGATATAATAAAATATAAACACTTGTGTATTACTTTCACACAACTTTTATGGCAAGCACTTTCCTATGTTATGGTAGTGTCTTTGTGAACAGTTTTAAAGACTGCATATGTTTTCAGCAAATGGAGCACTTTCCTATCACTCACCTATTTGTATCTTTTGGATTGTTAGCAATATTTCAAGAGTATGCATACGTGTCCTTTGAGTGTTTTTGTATCTAGAGCCATTGCCATAGTTTGGATAGGAGCCTAAAGTGGAATTATTGGCCAGAAGGCACGAAACCATCCAGGCTGATGGTATTTTTGCACCAGCCTTCATTGGCTGCCAGGGCTGAACATGGTGTGTGTCTGGGGAAGGATGGTGAGCAGAACGGGCATGACCTTTGTCCCCTGGAACTTGCATTCAGGTAGGAAAGAGAGAGTAGGGAAGTATGGGGTGCAGAGGGAGCACTGGACAAGGGGTCCCCAGTTTGAGGATGTAGACTTTGAGTCTTGAAACTAAAGGTAATGTGAGGTTCTACAGACAACAGAAAACATGGCAGGTTCCATGGGCCGAAAGTTGGGCCGTTGGTTGGGCATAGTGGGCAGCGGTATGTGAGCAGGGTAAAGCCACACGTCTCTGGGGGTCCTGCAGGGCTACTTAAGGGGTTTGACTCTATCCCCAAGGCTTTTTGGGAGCCACCATGATTGGATTTCTGTTTAGTGGAGAACTTTGCAGTGGAAAGCCTTGGATGAGGCTTCATCAGTCTCAAGAGAGACTTCAGAGAGTCTCTTGTTTAACTCTCCCAGTCCCTGCCTCATGTGTGGAGGCTGAGAGGTCAGCAGGCAGAGCTGTGGGCATTTGAATTATGGTCCTGAGTGTGCAATGTGGGCGTCCTCACCTGGGGAGCAGCTCTTTGATAGTGTGGAAGTGATCTTCCCCTTCCTGCACATCCCAGCCTCCCACCACCTTGTTCTTTGGGGGTGCCTCCCCTGCTCTTGGGTTCCTTCATCCAGCCTCACTGAGGCATTACATAAAACCATGGCCTCTCAACCAAAAGAACCGCATTGTCAAAGTTGTTCGAAAGTCGGCCGTCTGCAGCAGATGGTCTGCTCACACTCACAGGCTGTGTTTTGAAACTGCAGCTGCTTTCCCACATTTTTGCCGCCACATAAAGCATTATTAATAAATGTTGCTTCAAAGCCAGTGCAGGGGGTCCAGTACGGTGAGGCGCATCTTTCTGTGCATTGGTCTGATGTGCCCAAAGGGTGTAGGTGTGTGGCTATAAGTGAAGTCATTCAGTGACCCCTTGTGGTCACTGAATGACTTCAAAAGGCAAGTGCAGCTGTCCTGGAAAGGGCTGCTGGTGCTACCTTGTGTCGGTCCTTTGAGCTGCGATAACTGTCCTCAATTGGGAGCATCTTCCATTGTTATCGTCAAGTGGCTTTTGAATAATCCTGGGCTTCTGGAACTAACTGCTTCATCCTGGGTTTGACCTAGTATTTTTGTGATATGAATAAAGTGGACTTGGCCAGAAGACAGAGGTTCTGTCTTTTTACCGACAGCCTGGCCCTCTCGGGTAAGTGTCTCCCTGATTTTCTGATGTAATTGACTCCCTTTAGCCCAATCAGTTCAGTTCAGCCAACAATTGAAGAGCAGAGCACACTCTGTTTTCCTGGTCTGTGCTTGGCCTTGGGGATACATGGACCAGAAAGATGAGTTCTTGACTCTTAAGGAGCTCACAGCCCAAGTAAGAAAGAGGATGGTTAATTTAGAAATGCTGGTGGGTATCTCAAGCAGTTGTGGGCTGGACCCCTATTCTGATACCTCTCCCTTGAGTAGCCTAGGGCAAATAATTCTGCCTCTTCTGACCTTTGTTTTCTTATCTGTTGAATGGGCACAAGGATGTCAAGCTGGCAGGACCTCTGAGGGCATCAGTGAGACTGTGTGTCTGAGAGCCACTGGCCTAGCCTGGCCTGGCCTGGCCTAGGAGGGGGTCTTGGTTCTTGGAGGGGGGCAGCGTTTCTTGGGACCCAGGCATGAGCTTCTGGGCATAGGCTGTGTGGATCACAGCCAGTGCAGCATCACCCCCATGCTGACCCCTTCCTGTCTCTCCCCTCTCTTTCTAGCCTGTGACCTCATGACCCAAGGGATTTTGGCTTTGGTCACATCCACTGGCTGTGCGTCTGCCAACGCTCTGCAGTCCCTCACAGATGCGATGCACATCCCGCACCTCTTTGTCCAGCGCAACCCGGGGGGGTCACCACGCACTGCCTGCCACCTGAATCCTAGTCCTGATGGTGAGGCCTACACGCTGGCCTCGAGACCACCCGTGCGCCTCAACGACGTCATGCTCAGGCTGGTGACAGAACTGCGCTGGCAGAAGTTTGTCATGTTCTACGACAGTGAGTATGGTGAGTTGAGGGGGGCCGGGGCCACTCTGGGGCTCTGATGGAGGCACAGCTGGTGCCGGGCGACCTGCGTGCTGGGCCATCGTGCATGGCAGCCGAGTGCTTTGGAGCAGGTGTGGAAGGAGTGGAAAGCGGTGGTGGTCTGAGCTGAGTGGGTCTCGGGTGGTAGGGCCCAACCTGGAGTCTGTGAGTGGGGGAAGAGCTGTGAAAACAGATCCACAGACGGGCACTAGAGTTGCCTAGCAACACCACCTTATCATGACAGCTGAAACTTGAATCATCTTAGAGTTTTCAATAAAATATTAATAAACTGCTGGCAGGGATCCGAAGACTGCAGGCAGGTGGTGCGGGAGAACAGCGAGCACGGTCCTCTCGGAAGCGTCCTCCCCAAGGGTTGCCTCTCACGCTGGATGGTTGCCCGGCCTTCCCAGCTCCTTCCTCTCTCTACCCTGGTCTGCCCTTAGTTTGGGGTCTCAAACCAGTGTCAGGGGGAGGGACACCCCTAGTGTCATAGAGCCAGGCTGGGGTTGTTTGGGTCTGGGGACACTGGGAAGGGCTGGGCGTGGATTCTTTGAATATCTGCCATATGAAGAAAATCATAATTTGCTTGTTAGAAAACTGGAAAAATGGGCTTTGGAGGAATAGCTTTAGGTTTTCTTATGGTGGTTCTGTAAAAACAAACCAGTCCTAGTTCTAAGATATGGTGGTTTCCACATTATGCATTTAAAAAAAAAACTTTATTTTGAGATAGAGATTCACATACAGTTGTGAGAGATAATACAGAGAGATCCCATGTGGCCTTCGCCCAGGTTCCCCAGTGCAGCATGTGCGTCACTGTCAGACAGTGTCATAAGCAGGATTCGACATCGACACTGTCCATAGACCTTTCCATATTCCCCAGATTATATGCAGTTGGGCATATGTATGGACTTCTGTGCAGTTGTATCATGTGTGGATTCATGGGGCCCCACAGTCTGGATGCGGAGCGGTTTCCTCACAAGGATCCCCCCTGCTACCTTTTCATAGCCACAGCCACCCATTGTGTGCCTTTAAAGGGGGTGGGGGCTGTTGAGGGTTGGCAGCCCCATAGCTGGGGCCGGGGTGGAGTGAGTCAAACTTTGAAAGTCCTACTTTGTCTCTTGGTGAAATAATTCCTTTGCCAAGAATGTAACTAAGAAGAGAATCCAGCATATGTTTGCATTTGCCTAAATACTCTGCTGCTCTAGGACTGGAGTGTTTTCCTCAGTTCTTGAGCAAATATGCTGTTGGAGACTTCCAGGAGGCATTGAAGGAGCAGTTACGGTGCTGAAATAAACATGAAGTGGTGATGGGGGCAGGGCGCCTGAGACTCTGGGCACTGGACTGGACTCTGTCCAGGACCTGGCTTCTCCCTCCCCCTTCCTCTTAGTCTCTGGCCCTGGGAGGAGTTGCAGGCATGTCAGAGCCCCGAGTAGCTCTCAGGGCATCTCTCGGGGCCCCAGCCTTCCTCTGAGAGCTCTTAGTGTTGATGGCTCAACCCCAATATTGTGTCTGCTCTGAAGCTGGCTTGTGGGGTAGGTGTGGATGTGGCCAGGGTCGGAGGGTGCTGAGGCCCACGGTCTATGGGCCCTTCCCATGTTACTTCTCCTGGCATCTTTGCTCCTCTTCTGCTCTGACCTACAGAAACCCTTCAAGCCCTGGTTCTCCCTGAGGCTTCGAAGTGGTTTTGGTAGAAACCTTAACCACAGGAGGTAGGGATCAGCTCTCCAGCCTGCCCATCCTGTCTGGGCTCTTGTAATTCACTTTTTAAAAAGCTTTTATTTATTTATCTTTTTAGAGAGGGGAAGAGGGAGAGAAAGAGAGGGAGAGAGATGTCAATGTGTGGTTGCCTCTTGAGCGCCCCCTACTGGGGACCTGGCCTGCAACCCAGGCATGTGCCCTGACTGGGAATTGAACTGGTGACCTGGAACTCAGTCCACTGAGCCACACCAGCCAGGGCAGGTCTTCTGTAATTCTTGCAGAGTGAGTGACACCTGCTCAGACTCTGTGTTTTCTTCTTATTATGCCCTTAACCCCCACTGAACTCAAGACAAGTCCTCAAGGAATGGCGCCCTGACCTCTGCCTGTCTGAGCCTCCTCCCTTTCCTGTGCAGCTGGCTCCTTGGTTACATGCTCCCATAGACACATGTCTCCTTCCCAGGTCTGCCCTCAGCTGGTCCCAACATACTCCTGAGGGCTGATCTGTGATGAACACTGTGCTCCTGTTCCAGGCTGTTGGCTCCAGAAGAATGGGCTATGTGCTATTCACTTCTGTGTCCCTGTTGCTTAGTGTGGGGCCTGGCACAGAGTAAGCCCTAAGAAATTGTCCTTGTGTGAATGAACCAAATCATATATGAGGACATGGAGCTTTCAAAAAATTTTAGCACAAGACAAAGTAGAAATAGGGGGAAATACAACGACACTGGATAGATCGTCTGACCTCTGAGGTAGGGAGATGGGTTAGGTAACAGATGTTCATTCTTCAGACACACTCTTCTACTCCCCTCCTTTCTTCTCTCACCCAGAACCTCCGGGCAAAATAAAAGGTGTGTGTGTGTGTCCCTCTCTTCAAACACCTACACTGTTGCAACCTTTGGTGAGGTTGAAGTAAGTCTTCAAACAGACTGGCCTTTATCAGTAATTCCACAAAGATGCAGGGTGACCAATAGCTCTCCTCTGGTGGACCACTGCAGGCAGTTGGTTCATTCTTGAATGCTGTGTTGGGAGAAATTCTGAGGCTGTATGTGGGCAGTAACAGAAAGTGCTGATTGCTCTGTGAGGCCTCCATGGCACAGGGGAGGGACTAGCGACAATCTGCCCTGCTTGCTGATTCTGATCTAGAGGGTGGGTGGGGCAAACCTGTCGTAATTTGAATGCCGCTGTCCAGGGTGCTGACCCATTTGGCTTTAGACTTTTGAAGGCCAGAGCCCTTTCATTGGATTCTGTGCAGGACCTCCTGCCTTTTCCTGCCATGATCACTGGCCATGCTGATTTGACAAAGTTGGAGGTCAAGGTTTTGCCTCAAGACATTCACTAGTATAAAACTTTAACCACCCGACTCTCGCTGCTTGTCCTGGCTCTGTCCCTCACTCACAGCCCAGCCTCTGGCCCATTTCCCAACATGCCTTGTGCTAGGTGAGCCCAGGAGGTGGAAGCCCACATGCTCTCTGATGCAGCATATTCAGCCCCAAGAGTGCAGGGTCTGGGTGCTCCCTTGGCATGGCTGGCATTGGCCTGTCTGAGGGCCTTGGGAGGATTTACATCGCTGATATGCCCAAACGGGGCCTCCAGAACTCCTCCCCCCACCACTACAGCACTACCTGCAGATAAGCCCAATTAAAGTCAGATTGACTCTAAAGACTGTATTATTCCTTCCAAAGTCAAAAGAAGTAGTTTGGGGATATAGCAACTGTTTTTGGATGTTGATCTGCAAGTGTCTTTACATATATTATTTCATTTAAGCCGCTTGATGACTCCCTTGGGTGGGCTAATTGCTGCATTTTACAAATGAGGAACACAGGTCTCAGAGAGGTTCTTTTGAACTGTAATGCTCCTGTACTTCATCAAGGCACCATCTTATTTCTGCAATCTGGGGCTTGCTAAGCTCCAACTTCCCTCTTCTGTTCCAGTCAGGCAGAGTTGATGCCAAGGAGGAGGGTGGTGGTTTGGAATCGACTTGGCATGTCCTAGGCTGATGGGGTTGGCCAGCTTAATGCATGTCATCAGTAAGGTCCCAGCCTTGCTGGGCAAGGCCTGGTTCTTCCTCGCTTGCCTCTCAGCTTCCTTTAGACCCGAGAATGTCCTGCTCTGGGTGGAACCTCAGGACTGGCCATTCGAGTCAGGAGTCAAGGGTCAGAGAAGCAAAAGCAGTGGGTCCTGAGACAGAACTTGGCAGAGGAGTGAGAGGGGTTTGTATGTATGTGGTTTACAAAATGCAAGATGTGCCATTTGGTAAAATTTTCTTGAAAATACATGTATACTTGTTATGACAGTGAAAGGAAAAATAAAAGAGAAGCTGACATTTGGGAGAGAAATACCAAAAGTTTGGATTGAACAGAGCAGAGAACTCTGACTTGCCACTGCAAATTCTGAGATACTCATTTGTGTGTTGGTGGGGGCTGTGCTAGGAGCTGCAGCCGTAATCCCTCCCTAGTGAGTACTTTTGGATGAGTGGTAGAGTTGTCATGGGATTTTAGAAATCATTGATTCATTCATTCAACAGATACTCACTGAGTTCCCACCATGTACATTTTAATCATTTTGCTACACATTCATTTTAGATGAGGAAAACGATGAGTGGGGTGATTTGGCCGACGCTGCACAGGGCTGGGCTGTGAAGTCAGGACCCCAGAGCTGTGTTCTCCTGGAGTCTCCGCCTCTGCCTCTGCGCCAGCTGGCAGGCCTGGGATCTGTTAGCTGCTAGAACTCCACAGGAACAAAAGCTCACTGCCATTGTCTATTTGTGCTAGTTTTAAAATTATTTTGAAAACTTAAAAGCTGCACGTGATTACAATGTATATGTTAAGTTAAGAGAATGACAATAAAATGAACTCTCATGGACCCATACCAGTTTAAAAAAATGCAAAGGAGCTCTACCCTGGGGACAGCTACTCTCCTGATTATGTGCTCACCAGTTCCTTGCTTTTCTTTATAGTTTGTCATCTAAAGAAATAAAAAAATACAGCCCTGGACAAGTGGTTTGGTTGGTTGGAGTGTTGTTCTGTACACTAAACGGTTCCGGGTTCGATTCCCAGTGGAGGTGTGTATGGGAGGCAACCAATTGATGTTTCTCTCTCTCTCTAAAATTAATAAAACATATCCTTGGGTGAGGATAAAAAAAAAGAAATACCAAAATACATATTGCTTAGGTTGGCCTGTTTGTGAAACTTAAATACATGGAATGACTCTTCTGTATGCTTTTGTGTTTGCTTTTTTCACTCATTATTAGGATTTTGAGATCCACTCATGTGTTGAGGTGGGTATATTCAATCATTTTGATTGCTGCATAGTATCATGTGACTTATTATCTACTTTATTGTTATGGGCATGTGGGTTATTTCCAGATATTTGCTATTACAAATAATGTTAATAAGAACAATCTTGTATTTGTCTTTGGTGTTCCTGTGCGAGTTTTTCTGGGGTCTGACCTGAAGAGAAGAACTGCTGGACTTTGGATCTATGCATGTTTCACTTCATTAGGTCTTTCCAAATTGTTTTCAATCCTACTTATTTTTACTGCCATTTGCAACGTATGAGAGTTCTCAAAGCTCCCAACCTCACCAACACCTGGTAGTAGTTTAATTTTAAGATTTTCATGTGAAAATGGTGTATTACTATGATTTTAGTATACATTTTACTGGTAACAGATGGGTTGAGCATCTTTTCATGTCTTTATGGGCTATTTTTGTTTTCTGTTTTATGAAATACCTATTAATTTTTTTAAATTTTTACCCATTTTTAAAATTGAACCTTTTCCTTTGTAAGTTAGGTGTTGCAAATATCCTCGTTCATTTAGCTATCTTAACACACAAAAGTTCTTTATTGCTTTCTTGTCAAATTTATTCATCTTTTATATGCTTAGCTTTTTCTTGTCTATTTAAGAAGTTCTTCCCCACCCAAATGTCTTAAAGGTATTTTCCTGCTGCACTGAGGGCAGATGTTACCCTTCTGGCTGGCTGTCCGTAGTTAGGTCCCCATGTAGGGTACACCTGGCTCCTGATGCTAGGTCACCTCTCCCTGCAACCCTGGCCCAACATTCCTCCCTGTTATAGCCTCGGGACCAGTCTTTTTCTTGGTCGTGATTATACAGCTTGTGGCAACATGGTCAGGGAGAGCTTCCTAGAGATGGTGACATGTAAGTAGGGCCTAGAAGAGTATTAGGAGGTAGGCAAGCAAAGGGCTCTGGGATGGAGAGGCATAGGAAGGGTATCCCAGGCAGAGGGAAGAGCATTCTGGAAGGCTGGGTTGGGGGGCGGGTAATGGGAAGAGGGAAAGATCATATGGCTGCACTGTGGGCAGTGGCTATAGCTGGGCAGGCCTTAGGGCTCTCACTGCTGAGCTCAGGATCACTGGATATTTGTGGGATCCATCCCATGCTACCTCAGATGATGCCTCTAGGCCCTGTTCTTCATGCCCATTCCAGAGACCTGAGGGCAGACATAGAGCCTGGCGGTCTTCATCTCCGGAAGATTCTGGTCCTTCCATTGCCTGTGTCCAGACTCACTGGCTGCACATGGAAGGGAAGAAACTGACACAGGCAGAGGATCTATGATCTGACTGAGGACAACCCCCAGGCCCAGAGGCTAAGCCAGAGGCAGGGCCTGAATGTCTCAGATGACCCAGGTGACTTAGAAAACTCGGGAGGTTCAGTTGTCAGCTTAGGTGGCTCATGTCTCTGCAGTCATCAGTCCCTGCTGGGCACTGTGCAAGCGCTTCAGCAGCACCGGCTCACATCATCCTCACAGAAACCCTTCCAGGTGTGTTTGTGTAATCCCTGTCTTACAGATGAGGAAAGGGGCTCAGAGAAGCAAAGGGCCTTGCTCTAGGTCACGTGGCTGGAGGGTGTGGGGCTGGCCAGGTCTGATTCCCGGTCCTCGTGGCAAAGGTGTGGGTGGCAAACACCACAGGTAGACTCTTTTTTTAATGCATAAGGTTCTATTGTAGCATTGTTGGTAATAGCAGAAATTGCCATATGTCCACCTTTAGCAAATTAGTAAGTATGTTATATTACATACATTTAATGGAAAACTATTCTTTATCTACTATGAGGCAATCATTCCAACACATGGTGCTATTAGCTGACAACTGCAGTGCAAGAACGGCGGTGTGGTGTTGCTCTTTGCAAAAGCAAGCTTGTACGTGCATGTATGTGAGCACACACACAGTATAAGAAAGTGCTGTTTGGGAGGGAGGCACGGTGACTTGGGACAGGGATGGGAGATATATTTTTCGCTGCATTTTTTATGCCTCTTGAGTTTTGCATTAAGTGTAAAAATTAATACAATAATAGGCTACTTACTGCTTATGGTGACTTCTCTGAGCTTCAGCCTCCTTGCCTAAGGAGCAGGGATGGGGATTTCTGGGTCACAAGAGTAAAGCATCAGGCAGAGTGCCCGGTGCATGGCAAGTGGTCTGATAATAAACCATGTGTGGGAACCAGGAGTGGCAATATTATTTCTTTACAGGGCTGGATGTGGGCACAGGACCCTTTTGGTACAAAAAGTCTGGTTGTTTGCCTGTCCATCCTGGTTGTGGCCATGGTCTCAGGAGCAGTCCCCCTGGGTCGAATCTGGCTCTGCTTGTCTGGCTGTGTGACGCTGGGCAAGCCACTCAGCCTTTTTGTGCAGCAGTCTCCTCACTCGTACAGTGGGGATAAAATAGTCATCCCCGCCCGCTGTGGTCTGTGTGTGGATTAAATGAGTTAATACACTTAAAGGGCTTCGCCAGTCCTGGCACATGTTAAGTGCTCAGTAAGACTTTGTACTTAGCAACTGTGCCCAGTGGCAGCTCATTGCTGCCCATCCTTTCTTGGCCTCCAAGCTGGTGCATCTCTGCTGTGGTTTGTTCTGTGGCCTACACCACATCTTGGTGTGTTCTTGGTTCCTGGGGAAACAGAGCTTGAGGTCAGCCCTCTCTCCTGCATGGGACTCTCCAGGCCTCCCTGAAGTCTTTCTGCAAGGTCACAGGTAGCTCTGGTGAGCCATTGCACCTTCCCAGCTGGACGGCCAGACTGGTTCTCACAGCAAGTAGCCATCAGCTGTTGGACCTCACTCCCAGCTTTCTTGAAGCAAAACTCCCCTGAAAAAAGAGAATTATTAGGACAAATGCTATTTAATTAATGTTCCATGCTGACAATGTCTAGTTTCTGGCCCCTGGCAAAGCAGGCCAGATGAGTAAACCTCAATGATGAGTGATCTTATTAATAACACATGGTATAATTATAGCATTAGTTTAAATTGAAGTAATAAATACTTTTTCAAGAACAAATGAGTAAGTGAGTTTAATTGCTAAGACACCTACTAAGAAGTTTGACAATAACTTTACGGGGATGAGTGTTTTGGGTTTTGTTCTTCAATTTAATTACAAAGCAACTGTACTTTGGGCATGTTAATTGTAGCGTTTGCTAGAAGATTAAAGTTTATTAACTCTGAAGTTCCCTCACCACCCCCATCAGATTCCAGAGCCTGACTAGGTATGTGAGGTCTCGCTTGATGTAGGCATGGAGGAAGGACTGGAAGGTGAGACCACCCTGCCCTGCCACGTCACATGCCCCGTTGTGCACCTGGCCCTGTGGGAGTTGGAGTGGCTGCAGCAAGAGCTTGGCCAGACCTTCTGTGCTCCCCTCTTCCCATGTCACACTGCACTGTCCCTTGGAGGGCCCTAAGACATTTCCCTCCTGCTGACGTTGATTCTCGAGGTCTCTTCGGCTCCTGGACACAAGATGAAACAGATGAAACCAGAATTTCATCAAGGACACTAATAAGATATGGCCCCATCTGGGAGGACCATTGGCCCAAATGGGACCCCTCCCGTCTCCCAGTGAAGTGAAAATTACATGCTCTTCAGGGTCTCAGTTAAACTGCCTCCTACCCTCCTTTTGGGGAGAGCAGTGGCTCTTTCCTGATGGGATACAGCAACGTCAGGAGAGCGCCTTCATTCTTTATTGAGGCTTAATTGGCATGCAATAAAATACGCTTGTTCGATGTGTACTGTTTGATGAGTTTAGACAAATATATGTACTAGCATACCCACCATTGCAGCTGAGGTACAGAACATTGCCACGTATAGAAATGACTTTCTTTTTTTTTTAATTGCTTTATTGTTCTTCAGTTACAGTTGTCTGCATTTTCTCCCCTCCCCTGCCCTCAACCTAAGTGCCCATCCAAACCCACCTCCCTCCCTTGCTTCCACCCTCCCCCTTGGTTTTGTCCATGTGTCCTTTATAGTAGTTCCTGAAAACCCTTCTCCCCACAGTCCCCTCCCCCATCCCCTCTGGCTATTGTTAGATTGCTCTTAATTTCAATGTCTGTGGTTATATTTTGCTTGCTTTTTTCTTTTGTCGATTATGTTCCAGTTAAAGGTGAGACCATATGGTATCTGTCCCTCACCGCCTGGCTTATTTCCCTTAGCTCAATGCTCTCCAGTTCCATCCATGCTGTTGCAAAGGATATAAGCTCCTTCTTTCTTTCTGCTGCGTAGAATTCCATTGTGTAGATGTACCATAGTTTCTTGATCCATTCATTTGTAGATGGGCACTTAGGTTGTTTCCAGCACTTGGTTATTGTGAATTGTGCTGCTATGAACATTGGAGTGCATAGGTTCTTTTGAATGGGTTTTTCAGGATTCTTAGGGTATAATCCCAGTAGTGGAATTGCTGGGTCGAAAGGCAGTTCCATTTTCATTTTTTTGAGGAAGTTCCATACTGTTTTCCACAGTGGCTGCACCAGTCTGCATTCCCACCAACAGTGCAGCAGGGTTCCCTTTTCTCCACCTCCCCTCCAACAGTTATCTGTTGCTTTGTTGATGATGGCCATTCTGACTGGTGTGAGGTGGTACCTCACTGTAGTTTTAATTTGCATCTCTCTGATGGCTAATGATGTTGAGCATCTTTTCATATGTCTCTGGGCCCTCTGTATGTCCTTTTTTGAGAAGTGTCTGTTCATGTCTTTTGCTCATTTTTTAATTGGGTTTTTTGTCTTCCTGGGGTGGAGTCCTATGAGTTCTTTATATATTATGGAGATCAGACCCTTGTCTGAGGTATCATTGGCAAAAATGTTTTCCCATACAGTTGGTTCTATTTTTATTTTAATACTATTTTCTTTAGCCCCACAGAAGCTCTTTATTTTAATAAGGTCCCATTTGTTTATTCTTTCTTTTATGTCCCTAGCTCTAGGGGACATATCATTGAAGATGTTGCTGCGTGGAATGTCTGAGATTTTCCTACCGATGTTTTCCTCTAGAACTTTTATGGTGTCATGAGTTACATTTAAGGCTTTTATCCACCTTGAATTTATTTTTGTGTATGGTGTAAGTTGGTGCTCGAGTTTCATTTTTTTGCATGTGGCCGTCCAGATTTCCCAACACCATTTGTTGAAGAGGCTATTTTTATTCCATTTTATGCTTCTGCCCCCTTTGTCAAAGATTAATTGCCCATAGAGACTTGGGTTTATTTCTGGGCTCTCTATTCTGTTCCATTGGTCTAT
>PVJI01031082.1:0-13474 GCA_004026765.1 Micronycteris hirsuta
TCTTCCGATCTCATTTTCATTTGTTTCAAGGAACTTTTTGATTTCTTCCCTAATCTCATCCTTGACCCATTCATTGTTTAATAGCATGCTATTCAGTCTCCATGATTTTGATTGCTTTGGGGTTTTTTCCTTTGGGTTCGTTTCTAATTTCAGTCCCTTGTGGTCAGAGAAAATACTTGGTATGATTTCAATTTTCTTGAATTTGTTGAGGCTTGTTTGTGTCCTATCATATGGTCTATTTTTGAAAATGTTCCATGTACATTTGAAAAGAATGTGTATTTAGCTTCTTTTGGGTGAAGGGCCATATATATATCAGTTAAGTCCATTTCTTCTAGGGCATTGTTCAATGCCACAAGGTCTTTGCTGATATTTTGTTTGGAGGATCTGTCCATTTTTGACAGTGGGGTGTTGAATTCCCCTACTATAATTGTGTTGCTATCAATGTCTTTCTTGAAGTACTCCAAGATTTCCTTTATGTATTTGGGTGCTCCTGTTTGGGTGCGTATATATTTACAATATTTATGTCTTCTTGGTGGATTCTTCTCTTGAGTATTATAAAGTGTCCTTCTGGATCTCTCTTGATGGCCCTTTTCTGGAAGTCTATTTTGTCCGATATGAGTATTGCTACCCCAGCTCTTTTTTCTTGTCCGTTTGCTTGGAAAACTTGTTTTCAGCCCTTCGCTTTCAGTCTGTGTAAGTCTTTTGCCCTGAGGTGGGTCTCTTGTAGGCAGCATATGTGTGGGTCGTGCTTTCTTACCCATTTCGCTATTCTTTGTCTTTTAATTGAGCATTTAATCCATTTACGTTTAAGGTTATTATTGATAGGTACTTATTCATTGCCATTTTTTTTGTACCTGTGTTCCTCACTCAGTCTCTTTCTATTCCTTTCCTTAAATCAGTCCCTTTAGCATCTCTTGCAGAGCTGGTTTGGTGGAGGTGTATTCTTTTAGACTTCTTTTTTCTGGGAAGCTCCTTATTTGGCCATCTATCTTGATTGAGGACCTTGCTGGGTAAAGTAGTATTGGTCGGAGGCCTCTGCTTTTCATTACTTGGAATATTTCTTGCCATTCCCTTCTGGCTTGGAGTGTTTCCATTGAGAAGTCAGCTGCTAACCTTATCAGGGTTCCCTTGTATGTTACTTCCTGCTTCTGCCTCGCTGCCTTTAAGATTCTCTCTTTATCTTGGAATTTTGCCATTTTAATGATGATGTGTCTTGATGTGGGCCTGTTAGGGTTCCTTTTGATTGGGACTTTCTGTATTTCCTGGATTTGTGTGGCTTTTTCTCTCATCAGATTAGGGAAGTTTTCCATCATTACTTTTTCAAACAGGTTTTCCATCCCTTGCTGCTCTTCCTCTCCTTCTGGTATCCCTATTATACGAATATTGTTATGTTTCATGTTGTCCTGCATTTCCCTTAATACCTCTTCATTCTTTCTGAGCCTCTTTTCCTGTTCTTGCTTTTTTTTGGGTGCTTTTTTCAACCTTGTCCTCCAGCTATCTGATCCGATCCTCTGCCTCATCGAGCCTGCTTTTGATTTCTTCTATTGTGTTCTTCAATTTAGATATTGTATTCTTCATTTCCTCTTGGCCCTTGTGAATAGTTTCTGTTTCCTTTTTTATGTTGACATAGTTTGCAGTGAGTTCATTATAGTTTCCCTTTAGTTTCTGGTAATTTTCTGTGAACTCATTTTGCTTCTTGAGTTTCTTGAGCTTCCTGATAACGTATGCTTTGAACTCAATATCTGATAGTTGGCTTGCCTCTGTTTCATTTATCATTCTTTCTGGGCCTTCCTCCTTTCCTTTCATTTGGGGATTGTTTCTTTGTCTTCCCATTGTTTGTGGGATTCTTCTTGCTAGCCTCTGATTCTTAAATTGATCTATCAAGTTCTCTGGAGCAGCGAAGTTAATTTAGTGTCACTGTCTCCATTTTTTTGGGCTGACTCTTGTCTGGGTCCCACTCTATTCTCTTCACAGTTCTAGGTTTTAATGTCTCACCTGTGGATAAAGAAGAAAAGGGAAGGGAGAAAAAGAAGAAAAAGAAAGAAAAAAAGGAAAAAAGAAAAATAAAGAAAAATAATACTAAAATAAAATAAAAAATAAGACATAAAAAAGAAGAGAAAACTAGGAATAGTAAATGAAGGGAAGGTAGAAGGAATTTATAAAATATAGAAGGACAGATAGGAAGAAGTGTGGGGGAAAAAAAACAAAGAAACAAAGAAAAGAAAAGACTTCTGTTGGCTGGCTTTAAAAGTGTCCGGTCAGGGCTGCTCCTCCAGTCCTTCCGTCTGCGACAGGCTGGGAAGATATCAGCTTTCCTTTTCTTTCTTCCTGAGATGCGCTCTTAGCTGCTGTCCTGCCTCCAGCCAAGTTGCTAGGAATTCGCAGCACCCCTTCTGGGTTGCCTGGCCTCCACACTGAGTCAGAGTTTGTGCGGTCTGTGTCTCCCCTCAGTGGCACTTGATGGGGCTCCTCTGTTTTTCTCCCATGGAGGGAGTCTGCACCGCAGGTCTCCGATCACAGTGGCTGGGTTGTTTCTCAGGCCCTCCAGGAGTGAGCTCTGCGCCCCCATATTCATTGACCACTTTTGTCTCTTGATTCCACGTTTGCAAGCCTCCAGCCTGGGCGCCCGGTTGCGCGCAAACACCAGCCGCCCCTGACTGGCTTTGCAGGGTGCGCCTGGTCCCAGAGTTCCGGGCCTCAGGTCTCCCTTTCAGTTCAATCTCCAATTCCTCCCGCTGGGATCACCAGCCTCTTCGGACCAGTCCCCACATAGACACCGACCTCCGGCCTGCTGGGGACCAAGCCTCTCCCAACAGAAGCGCGCGCCTGCTTTGGCTACTCACACACCCCAATCCATCTCCCTCCCCAGGCTTCTGCAATAGATCAGGCAGCTGCCGTGGCTGGATCTGCAGTCTTCCCAGCTCCCCGCTGGGTCTGAGGGACCCCTTTGCTCTGAAGCAGACTCCCTACCGTCTGATCTTTCAACTGTGTGCAATCTTGGCCGTCAATCTTCCCACACACTGGAATACAGCTGGGTGATTGCTCCGCTCCTCAGAAAATCGGCCAGATATCCCACCAGTGGGCAGGAGGAAGCCAACTCCACTCCTTCCTACTCCGCAGCCATCTTTCCTCTCCCCCGATTTTGTTTATCTTTTCAAGAACCAGCTCCTGGATTCATTGATCCTTAGTATTGTGCTTTTAGTCTCTATGTCATTTAATTCTGCTCTAATCTTGGTTATTTCTATCCCTCTACTTGCTTTGGGTTGCCTTTGTTGTTGTTCCTAGAGTTCTGGTAGGCATAGGGTTAGGTTGTTTGTGTGAACTGTTTCTATTTTTTAGGTAGGCCTGTATCGCTATGAACTTCCCTCTCAGGGCTGCCTTCGCTGTGTCCCATAAGTTTTGGGTTGTTGTCAGTTCATTTTCATTTTTTTTGAGGACCTTTTTGATTTCTTCCCTAATTTCATCCTCGACCGTTTCATTGTTTAACAGCATGCTATTCAGTCTCCATGATTTTGAGTGTTTTGGGGTTATTTCCTTTGGGTTGGTTTCTAATTTCAGTCCCTTGTGGTCAGAGAAAATACTTGATATGATTTCAATTTTCTTGAATTTTTTGAGGCTTGTTTTGTGTCTTTGAAAATGTTCCATGTGCATTTGAAAAGAATGTGTATTTAGCTTCTTTCGGGTGAAAGGCTCTATATATATCAGTTAAGTCCATTTCTTCTAGGGAATTATTCAATGCCACAATATCTTTGCTGATATTTTGTTTGGAAGATCTCTCCATTTTTGACAGTGGGGTGTTGAAGTCCCCTACTATAATTTTGTTGCTATCAATATCTTTCTTGAAGTCCTCCAAGATTTTCTTTATGTATTTGTGTGCTCCTGTGCTGGGTGCATATATATTTACAATGTTTATGTCTTCTTGGTGGATTTTTCTGTTGAGTATTATCAAGTGTCCTTCTGGGTCTCTCTTTATGGCCCTTTTTTTGAAGTCTATTTTGTCTGATATGAGTACTGATACCCCAGCTTTTTTTTTTTCCTGTCCATTTTCTTGGAAAACTTGTTTCTAGCCCTTCACTTTCAGTCTGTGTAAGTCTTTTGTCCTGAGGTGGGTCTCTTATAGGCAGCATGTGTGTGCGTCGTGCTTTCTTATCCATTCCGCTATTCTATGTCTTTTAATTGGAGCATTTAATCCATTTACGTTTAAGGTTATTATTGATAGGTAGTTATTCATTGCCATTTTTTTTGTACCTGTGTTCCTCACTCTCTTTCTTTCCCTTCCTGTCCTTAAATCAGTCCCTTTAGCATCTCTTGCAGAGCTGGTTTGGTGGAGGTGTATTCTTTTAGACTTCTTTTTTCTGGGAAGCTCCTTATTTGGCCATCTATCTTGATTGAGAGCCTTGCTGGGTAAAGTAGTATTGGTTGCAGTCCTCTGGTTTTCATTACTTGGAATATTTCTTGCCATTCTCTTCTGGCTTGGAGTGTTTCCATGGAGAAGTCAGCTGCTAACCTTATCGGGGCTCCCTTGTATGTTAGTTCCTGTTTTGGCCTCACTGCCTTTAAGATTCTCTCTTTGTCTTGGAATTTTGCCATTTTAATGATGATGTGTCTTGAAGTGGGCCTCTTTGGGTTCCTTCTGATTGAGACTCTCTGTATTTCCTCGATTTGTGTGACTTTTTCTCTCTTCAGATTAGGGAAGTTTTCCATCATTACTTTTTCAAACAGATTTTCTATCCCTTGCTCCTGTTCTTCTCCTTCTGGTATCCCTATTATACGAATATTGTTATGTTTCATGTTTTCCTGCTTTTCCCTTAATACCTCTTCATTCTTTCTGACTCTCTTTTCCTGTTCTTGCTCTTTTGGGGTGTTTTTTTCTACCTTGTCCTCCAGCTCGCTGATCCGGTCGTCTGCTTCATCGAGCCTGCTTTTAATTTCTTCTATTGTGTTCTTCAGTCAGATATTGTATTCTTCATTTCCTCTTGGCCCTTTTGGATATTTTCTATTTACTTTTTCGTGTTGACATAGTTTGTAGTGAGTTCATTATAGTTTCCCTGTAGTTTGTGGTAATTTTTTGTGAGTTCATTGAGCTTCTCGAGCTTCTTGAGCTCCCTGAGAACCAATTCTCTGAACTCAATATCTGATAGTTGGCTTGCCTTTGTTTCATTTATCCTTCTTTCTGAGGCTTCCTCCTTTCCTTTCATTTGGGGTTTCTTTCTTTGTCTTCTCATTGTTTCTGAGACTCTTCTTGCTATCCTCTGTTTCTTAAATTGACCTGTCAAATTCTCTGGAGTAGTTAAGTTAATTTTGTGTCACTGTCTCTGTTTTTTGGGTTGACCCTTGTCTGGGTCTAGCTCTGTTCTCTTCACAACTCCAGGTTTTAATCTCTCAACTGTGGATAAAGAAGAGAGGGGAAGGAAGAAGAAAAAAATATTAAAAAATAAAAATAAAGTATATAAAATAAAAAAATAGAAATAATAAAAAAAGAAATAAAGAGAGGAGAAGACTAGGAATACTAAATGAAAGGAAGGAAAAAGGAATTAAAAAAATAAAGAAGGACAGATAGGAAGGAGGGTGGGGAAAACAAACAAACAAACAAACAAGAAAGAAAACTTCTGCTAGCTGGCTTTAAAAGTGTCTGGCCGTGCCTGCTCCCCGGGTCCTCCTGTCTGTGTCAGGCGTCTGATCCTTCAATTTCCCCTGTAATTTTGGTCACCAGTCTTCATATATGCTGGAATACTGTTGGGTGTTCGCTCTGTTCCTCAGCAAATCAGCTAGGTGTTTCAATTGTGGGGAGGAGGAAGTGGACTCTGCTCCCCCCTTTCTTTCTGCCGTTTTTTTCTCTCTCATTTGGGCCTTTTTGTTTTTCCCTCCGCTCGCCGGTTACTTTAAGGGGTGGAGCTTTAGGTGTTCACCAGGGTGGGGTAACCCACGTCGTGGTGTTGTGACACTGCTTGTGGGGATGGGGCCACCCACATTGCTATGTTGTGACATGTCTGTGGGGGCAGGGCCTGAGAGAACAATGGCGCTTGCTCCGCACTCCACACCTCCCCAGATGCCCACAAGCAAGTTGATACCCTGTTTGCTGGCTCCGGGGTTAGCTGGTGAGCCTGCATAGTTCTGAGTCCCTGTGGGCCTCCCCAGTGAACTCTCCTGTGAGGCCGGCAGTTCCTCCCTCCGCCACCTCAACTCCCACAGGTGTTTTCAATTGGTGATTTGAGGCTTTATTTCCCTGCGTCGGTGGGCCAAGCAGTCTGTTCCACCCCTCAGCTTTTCCTCCCGGTTTATCCGCTTTCTAATAAGGGACCTCCCGGTCCACCAGTCGCAGCCCCAGTTTCGCAGTGTGCGCTGGCCGCGGTTTGGCCCGGCACGCCCACCATGGGCCGCTCCGGGCTGGAGCGCTGCTGGCACCGCTCCACAAACTGCATCTTGCTGAGGGCTCTCCACCTGGCTCTGCCCCGCCTACCGGTCTGGATGAACCTGTCTTCTGTAACTCCTTGGTTGTTGGACTTCCACTCAGTTCAGTTTTCTGTCAGATCTGTCTGCCCTTGCCCTCTAAATTGCTTTTTTTCCTTTTTTGGTTGTGCGAGGAGGCACAGTGTGTCCACCTATGCCTCCATCTTGGCCGGAAGTCCTTTGCCTAGTGGTTTTGACTACAACCTCCAGTACAATGCTGAATAGAAATGGCAAAGGCAGACATCCTTGTTTTGTTCCTGATCTTAGGAGGAAAGCTTTTAGTATTTTCACCATTAATTATGCTGAAAGCTGTAAGTATTTCATAGATGCTGTTTACTAGTTTGAAGTAACTCCCTTTCTATTCATGGATTGTTGGGTGTTTTATGATGAAGGGGTGTTAAATTTTGTCAAATGCTTTTTATCTGTCTGTTGAGATGAACATGTAGTTTTGTTTTTTATTCTACTGAAGTGCTATATTACATTAATTGAGTTTTTAATGTTAAGCCAACTCTGTACTCCTGGAACAAATCCCAATTGATCATGATGTATAATCCTTTTTAGATATTGCTTGGTTTATTTACTAGCTGTGAGGGTTTTGTTTGTTTATTTTAGGGTTTTTTAATATTTTTTATTAAGTTAAGGAATCTCTTCTCTATTCCTAATCTTATTAGAGTCTTAAAAAAATCATTATGGGTGTTGGATTTTGTCAAATGCTTTGCTTCATCAGGAAAATGATAACATCATTTTTTATGTAGCCTGTTGATACTTTAGATCTATAATGTAGCCTGTCGTGTTTTCATTTTCATTCTGGCCTGTAGATCAAAAGTCCTGTTAAAGTTAACAGGGTTTTCCATCCAAGGTGTCATCTGGGTTAGACTCTTATATTGAGGTTCTATGGATGAATCTACCTCCAAGCTCATTCAGGTTTTTGGCAGAATTCAGTTCCTTGGGGGCATATGACTTAAGTCTCCATTTCCTTGCTGGTTGTCAGCCATGAGTCACTCTCTGTTTCTAGAATTCACCTACATTCCTTCTTACATAGCCCCCTCCATCTTCAAAGTCAGTGGCCTGCCAACATGACATACCAAATCCTTTTCATGCTTCAAATGTCTTCGATTTCATCTTCTGCTTAATAGTCAGAGAAAACTGTCTACTATTAAAGGGTTTGTGTAATTACATTAGACCCACCCAGAAAAATCTCCATTTTGCCATATAATGTAATATAATAACTGGGGTAATTTTTCATCATATTGATAAATTGTACCTGCACTCAGAGGGGAGGGGATTATACCAGAGCAATGGTTATTGAGGATCATGTTTAGAATTTTGCTTACCACATTACATTTAAAAAGAAAACTAATTTAAACAAAAGTGAAGAGTAAATTATATGACCAAAATTTTGAGGAATGCACAAAAACAGTTTGGGACCCAGTGGAATAGTTCATTTTGAGTTTCCTTACATATTCTATGAATCTTCAGTTAAGAAATTGTGAAATATCCTGCTCTTCTCTTCACTGTAAGGTAGAGTGTATCAAAACTCAAAGGCCAGTATCTTCTTTAAAAAATTTCAAGGTTATTAAAGAGAAGAAAGACTGGGACTATTTTAAATTAAAGGATATTAAAGACACATGAAAACTAAACTCAGGGATTGATCCATGTTTGAGTGCTATACCAGATAAATATTTTTGTGTGTGTTCTAAAGGATGTTATTGGGCTAATTGGTGAAATTTTAAAGAAATCTTTTGATTAGATAATAGTATTATATCAGAATTAATTTAGTCATTTTGATAACTGTACCATGGCTATATAAGAGAATTTTCTTGTTTTTTTAAATACACACTGATTATTTAGGGATAAAGGAGCATGTCTACAACTTAACTCTCCAATGGCTCAAAAACTAGTTTTTATATATGTATATGTATACATATATATGCGTATATATATACACATATATATATTCAGAAGGAGAGAAAAGATAAAGCAAATGTTGTAAAATGTTAACATTTGGGGAATCTGAGTGATAGGTATATGGAAATTTTATATATATACTTTTATTCTTTATATTAATAGGGTTTCAGATAAGAATCATGACCCAGGCTAACAACTTCATTTCAGCCTAATGAAACACTGAGCAGAAGATTCAGGCTCAGTGTGCCTGGATTTCTGACCTGTGTGAACTGTGAGATAATAAATTCGTGTGTGTGTTTTAAGCCAGGCAAAAGGTCTGTAAGAAGCATTTGAAATGGAAGAAAATCACCACAATTTGGTGCCTGATTAGATGTGGTCAGAAAGAGAAGAGTTGGGGAGGGTTTTGAAATTAGGAGCCTGAAATTTGGGATAATACTGACAGAAAGAGGCACATATAGAGGGAGAACTGGTTGAGAGAAAAAAAACAAGTTTTAGGTATGTTAAGTTTGAGTGAATAGGGGACATGAGTGGAAATGAATCATTCAGTGGAAAGGAGTTGGTTAAAGATGGAAATCAGATAAGTCTGGGTTTAAAATTGTGGCTTTCTTCATTTCTACATATGTGACCTTAAACAAATCCTTTATTATCTCTGAGCCTCAGTTCTTTCCAGCTATGAAATGGATATACTAATCACACTTGATTTGCTGTCAGTTATCTAATAAAGCACTTAATCCATTGTTTGGCACATAGCTGGAGCTGAAGAAATTGGAGATATGATTGTTATTGATTGGTATTCCCTTTCATATGCTTGTCTGCATTAAGTGGCTTTCTCCAAAAAAGGCCCCATGCAGTTCAGGCCACTATATTTTGCTGGATGGAATGAGGTGATGGCATTCAGGGCAGGTTGTCTCAAAATATGACACTTTGGTATATTGCTTATTTTGTTTAAAGTTACTTGAGAAACAACCAGTGTAAGAGGAACAGCCTGACCCTTCTCTTTTTAAAAAATATTTTATTTATTTATTTTTACAGAGGGTAAGGGAGGGAGAAAGAGGGAGAGAAACATGAATGTGCGGTTGTCTCTTGGGTGCCCCCCATTGGGGACCTGGCCTGCGACCCAGGCACTAGCTCTAGGTTGGGAATGGAACAGGCAGCCCTTTGATTTGCAGGCCAGCACTCAATCCACTGAGCCAAAACAGCCAAGGCCAGCCTGACCTTTTATTGTTCCCCTGAAAGAAAGCAGAAAATAAATTTCCCATGTGAAGGCATCCTTCCTATACCAGGAGATAAAAGACATTCTTATCACCAAACATGAGGAATTCAAGGCCAAGAAAGATGTATTGATAAGTTTGTCACTTCATTAATTTGCTACTTAAAGCAAAAACCCCTTTGTTTTGTCCAATCTTCACAAATAATTATTTCTTTGTCTTACAAAGTATAAAAACTGCCTGCTTGGGTTACTACTTTGAGCCCCATATTTTTCTCCTACACACAAAATTAAATTTGATTGTTTTTTCCTGTTGTTGTCTCTATGTCAATTTCATTTTTAGGCCAGCCAAAAAAGTCTAGAAAGGAAGAGAAAAAAATTTTCCTGCCCAACAGTGGCAAGGCTACCATGGCACGGTGTCCTTTGCTTATTAAGGGCAGGTTTGCAACCTGTCAGTGAACAAGTTGGACTCCTTTCCTCTTCTGGAAATATGGGCAAATTAAGAGGAAGGTGCAAGGAGCTTTAGGAAGTGAGAGTCAGAACTGGGGTTGGTAGAGCAAGAGCAGGCCCCAAACACTTACCTGGATCTCCAGAAGTGATTCATTATCTTGACCATCAAAGGAAAGGGATATTTGGAGGAGAAGGATGGCATAATCTAGAGTGAGGATTGGCATACTGTACAAAAGAACAATTTATATTTATCAAAGTTGTCTAGATCTCCTGATATATGTCTAGGGAGGAAATGGGTTCTAAGAGAGTGTGCCCAGCCCAGGAATGAGAAGATCTGGTTTCACCTTCTGGCATTCATTTTTTCTGTGGAAAATGCAGCTCTGGGCACTATACTTCTAGCTTAATTTTCCTTACCCTCCACTCCCACTGTGACACTAATCAATCTGTAGTCTTCTGCTATGAGATGTTAATGCAGTGAAAGAGATCACAAGGAACTTAAGATTTCCTGATTCATTCTTTCTCCTTCTTAGTCAGTAATACTTTCTTTAATTTCTCAGTGCTTGGCCTCATTTTCTCAGGTCACTTGGCTCTGCTCCATGCTGCAGGCACCTTTTTCCTGTACTGGGGAGAGGGTTTGGATGATGTGATGGAGCTCTGAGCTGCTTGGCATTGGCAGATGGACTATCCCTGTCCTTGAATGAAGATATATTCTCCAAAAAGGAAGGTTTTTGGGTTTTTGACAAAAAGCAATCTCAGAAAGGGACATTTGACTATGTATGGTGCTATGTGGGTACTGGAAATATGAAGGGGAACACTGTGTAAAGCATATGATTGTCTAACCACTGTGCTATATACCTAACACTAATACAGAAAGTATTAAATGTAAACTGTAATTGAAAAAATTTCTGGGAACATTTGGAAATGGTAAGTGTGTATGTGAGAGAGATGGCGAGAGAGAGAAAGAGAGAGAAATCGAATGATTGAAATCATTATTTCATCTCAGGCCAAAATAGTAACAAAAAAACCCCTGATGAGGCAAAGATAAGTGTCAGAGATTACCAATTTTCCAGCGACCACTTGTGCTTGAGATCCTTGGTGGGAAGGAGCTTAAGATACAGAGCCTGATAGATCTGTGGCTTAGGTGAGCATCTATAGTTGATGCAAACTGCCCAAAGCAGGACTTGTGATTTTTCTCCTATAGTGTTGTTCTTCCCATCAATCTTGCTCAGTAAATGGCGTTACTACTCACCTGGTTGCTTAAGTTAAATTATTATTTATCATCCTGAGTTCCTCTTGGTCCCTTATACATCATATCTTAGCCATCAGCAAACCTGTACCAGTATATGTGATCTTGACCACTTTCAAAATATATCCCAAATTTTCCTACTTCTCACCACCTCCTCAGCTATTACCTAGTGTGAGCCATCATTATCTCTCTCTGGACCACTGCAACAGCCTCCTAACTTGTCTGCTTGTTTTGACTCTTGGCAGCCAGGATAACCATGCTTGGATGTTCAGGTTGTGTACTACACAAGAGTATCATAGCTCTGAGTATGCCATTTTTATCACATACACATATTAACTTACATAAGAGTGTGCAAATGGGTTCAGATATTCTGTACTTCTTGGCTCCAAGTCTGAGAGAAGAGAAAGAGAGCCTGCCCCTTCATAAACCCGTGCCAGTATACTTGATCTTGTATAGACTCTGGAGGGCACACATGTAGATATATACACCCACATAAATGCACATACTCAGCAGCACACATGAGTCGGCTCTGTCCCACCTAGGTCCTGGGTGTCCCTGAGTTCACTTCTCTCACTCACCACCCATTGCTCTCGCACTCTGAAGTCTTATCCCTCCCACCCACAGTGGCCTTATGTGGGGGGCTGTGGAACAATGGGATGCAAAGTGCTGTTGATGGTACATGTATTCTAGTGACAAGAAATGCTTAAGTGAGAAGAATGTGGGTACACACAGCCAAGGCTACTCTAGCAAACTCCCTTGGGCAGGACTTAAAGTTTTTTAGTTGTACATTAAAAATTGTGTATTAAAAGACTAACCTTTTTTTTTTTTTTTTGCCCTGACTGGTGTGGCTCAGTGGGTTGAGAATCATCCTTCAAACCAAAAGGTTGCAGTTTCAATTCCTGGTCAGGACACATGAGTGGGTTGCGGCCCAGGTTCCCAGATGGGGGCGTGCTAGAGGCAACCGATTGATGTTTCTCTCCCTCTCTTTCCCCATCCTTTCCCCTCTCTCTAAAATAAACAATATCTTTGAAATAAAAGATTAACCTATTTTTTGTTTGTTTTTAACTTGAGGAAGGAGGGTCTTTTTTATAATCCACACAAAGACACTGTATCAGACAGTGGAATCCTTCCCCCCAACAATCTCACCTCCATACAGTGGTCAGCAAGAACTTTATCAAACATTTCCTTATACAGGAGTAGGCCAAACTAAGTTTACAGTTGTCAGTATGTAAAGAACAGAGTTAATAAAGCTATTGTGATAATTATAACCTGCATTTTTTTCCATATAAAGAACTATAAACCTAATTTTGCCAACCCCATGCATTGATCATTTGCCTAAAGCCTTCCATTTATTTCCCAATGGTCTTAGGATGAATACAAAATTTCTTACCCGGTCTACAAGGTTCAAATGATCTGGCACCTGACGTTTTGTGTAGCCTACCACCCTCTCTCATGCCCCTCCCAAACCCCAGCCACACTTTCTGTCCTCAAGCTCCTCATTCATTGTACTTTTTGCTTATCTGTAACCCCCTCCACCTTATAGTGTGTTAACTCTATTAAATACAGACTTAATCTTGTTTACTACCTGTTATCTCCTCATTACGTAGTGCAGTACCTGTCATATAATAGGTGGCCCAATATATATTTGCTGAGTGAATCAACAAATGAACAGAAAAAATGGGCAATGTAGACTTAAAGCCACCTGAATGGCTTTAAGATGAATCTCCGTTCAGTCTCCTCTCTAGTGTTCTTTCAGATCTTCTGGTGAAATGAGATGATCTGAAAAAATGCAGGCTATAAACATCAGTGAGATGAAAGAACTGTTGGGCCAGCAGGAATAATAGTAAGCATAATCCGCAGTTATTGAGATGTTAGAATGTGCTGGGTATTGCTCTAGTCACTTGATGACTTTCATCTCCACAGTAACCTTATGAGTTATAAGAGGAGGGGCCCAAAAAAACCCCAGAATTATCTTCTGGAGGGTGGGCCCCTTGTAGTACAGGCTTCCCCCACTGGGTGAGTGTTCTAGGAACCCATCTGTATCAGTGTACCAGCTGGCTTTGTTATGAGAGGCAGTGTTTGGCTTCAGTGAGAGTTTTTTGAAGACTTTGAACCCGTTTGCCCATTTTATGATAGGTAATTGACGAGCACACATGCCCACATCATTGCTAAGTGTTCAGCAGTTGTTGTTTTTTTTTTTTTTTTTTTTTTTT
>PVJI01031083.1:0-13473 GCA_004026765.1 Micronycteris hirsuta
CATGGATGGAACTGGAGAGCATTATGCTAAGTGAAGTAAGCCAGGCAGTGAGGGACAAATACCATATGATCTCACCTTTAACTGGATCATAATCAACAAAAGCAGAAAGCAAGCAAAACATCCAGAGACACTGAAATTAAGAACAGTCTAACAATAGCCAGGGGGGAGCGGGGAGGGGACAATGGGGAGAAGGGTTTTCAGGAATCACTGTAGAGGACACATGGACAGAACTAAGGGGGAAGAGGGAGGCAGAGGAGGGAGGTGGGGTTGGAGGAGACGGAGGAGGGGAGAGGAGAGGATGCAAATAACTGTAATTGAACAACAATAAAGTAATTATTTAAAAAAATAAATAAAAGTAAAAATTTAACAGAGACAAAAAAAATACTCATATATTAACGTGACACTCAGGTTTTTGTGTCACCATGAGCTTTCATTTCTTTGAGATAAATGCCCTAGAGAGAATTGCTGTGCCATGTGGTAATTGCAGGTTTAGTTTTATAAGAAACTGCCAAACTGTTTTCTAGTGTGGCTGTTCTCACCATCAGCGTATGAATGATTGAGTTTCTCTGCATGCATATTTCTCTTTATATTGTTCTTTTTTCCTTCCTGATGCTCTAAGCTTCCTTCTGTCATCATAACCATCCTATTTGAAGATCCTTCTTTACCCATTCATTAAAAGTAGGTCTGCTAGGGACAAACACATTTCATTTTCTTTTGTCTGAGAATGTGTTATTTCCCCTTCATACCTGAAGAATAGTTTGCTAGATATAATACTTACAGTTGAAAGTTCTTTTCTTTCAGCACTTTTGCCTTTCGGTGTATTTGTAAAAGCAAATGGCGTGGGAAATAGGATTGGAACAATGATTTCCCCAACTGTATTGAAAAATGACAATAGCCATGGTTCTTCCTTATCACCTGACTCCATCTCTTTACATATTGGTGAGTGTGAAATGACCCATATTACAAGTAGTAGCATTTAACCTATATTCTTCAACATTCTTGATACAAGCTAATGGAAGGTTTTTTTTTTCATTTTCTATTTTGACTGCTGTTTTTAGGTGATGTAATGATGACTAATTTTTATTGAGTGTACACTATGTGCAAGGCACTGTGCTAATCAACTGATATGCTTCTTCTTTATTAATAGTCCACAAGATGTAGGTGCTTTTATTACCCTTATTTCCAAAGTTACAAAGCTGGTGAGTGGCAGTTCTGGAACTCCAAACCAGTTTTCTCTAACTTTAAAACTTGTGTTCTTTAAGTAGTCTTCTGTATTGCCTGCCAAGCCACAGTGGCAAAGATGAAGAAACCCCATGTTTTCTGGCCTCCAAGAGCAAGCCTCCTTAATATTTTATAGTTTGTGTATCTATTTCTAAATAGCTAATCTCTTAATATCTTAGCACAGGGCTCAGAAAACTTTTTCTGTAAAGGGCTCGATAGTAACTATTTTAGGGTTTTTGGGTCATCTGGTGTCTGTTTAATAAGTGCTCAACTCTGTGGCTGTAGCATGAAAACAGCCATAGATGTAGGTAAATGAATGGGCATGGCTGTGTGCTAATATGACTTTTATAAAAACTGGTGGTGGGATTGACCTATGGATTGCAGTTTGGTGATTCCTACCCTAGAGATCCTTTTCTTTTAAATTACTTTTTTACCCAAACTAGAAGAAACTTTAAAAATTGTGCTTTTTGTAATAAATGGGCACTATGATATGCTGTTGTTAGATGTATAAATTAGTGAAACTTTCTGAAGGGTAATTTGTATAAAAATCCATAAAATTATTTATGCTAATTGACTCAGTAATCCCACTTCTATCCAAAGATATAACTTTAAAAAAGATTTGTATTACAATTTTGGTACAAGAATGTGCTTTATAAAATCATGAAAAATTAGAAACAGACAAATAAGCAACCAGAAGGAATTGGTTAGGTAACTGCTGGTATATTCATGGTATGTGAAGCAGTAAAACATGGGCTCCTGAGTCAGACTGCCTAGGTTCAAATCCCAACCCATGTCACCTTCAGCCACTTCTCTGACCTAAATATTAGTTTCTTTATCTGTGAAGTGACAAACTATAGTACCTACTTTATAGAATTGGGAGGATCATATAGGATAATTCATTTAAATCTCCTGACATAATTCCCAGAGTGTAAGTGCAACATAAATGTCACCTATCAGGAAAATCATGATGACAGGGATGCAGAGTTGGAAATAAAAAACAAAAGAAAATGGAAAAATGCTCAAAGTATAATATTAACAGAAAAATCAGGATTCAAACTATTTTTAAAGTATGATTTCAATTCTGTGTTTAAAAAAAGGAGTAGAAAAAATAATAGAAGACATTACCAGAAAATTAATGGTTCAGAGCACCTGTCTTGTAGACAGACAGACTTACATATTAAAACTGGCTCTATAGCCCTGGCTGGTGTGGCTCAGTTGGTTGGAGCATCGACACATAAACCAAAAACTCTCAGGTTCAATTCCCAGTCAGGGCACATGCCTATATTGTGGGTTCAGTGCCTGGTCTGGGCATGTAGAGAGGCAACCAATCGATGTTTCTCTCTCACAATGATGTTTTTCTCTCTCCTTTCCTTCCTTCCCCTCTCTGTAGAGTCAATAAGCATGTCCTTGGCTGAGGATTAAAAAAAAATTGGCTCTATAACCAGAAGTGTGATCTTGTTCAAATAACTTAAGTTCTCTAGGCCTTAATTTCCTTATCTGCTAAGTGGTATTAAGTTGTTAGGATGATGAAACTGAGCTTATGGATGTAAAATATCTAGCATAGTGCCTTTTATATAGTAGATATGCTAGCTATTTTTAAATTTTCTTAATTATACTCACCCATACTTTCCAAATTATCTTCAGGAAACATATACTTAGTAATATAGCTCTGAGTCTACTTTAAGAGTATCAAAGGGAACAATGAAATCTCAGAGCAACATGTTTACATGTGTACCTGTAGCCTAAGAATTAAATTTATTCAAGACAATGAACAGATTATTTCAAGTATAACAAACTCAAGATTTTATTATAAAAGATGAAAAATGCTAACAATTATACAGATGGCATCAAATAACTCATTTAAGAAAAAGAACAGATAAGTATAGGGAAAAAATTCACCCAAATAGACATTTGTGAATTAGAAATCAATTAGGTTAAATTTCTTGGGCACTTTCATGGTAGCCTTGCCAGAAAAAAACAAGGATTTTACTTGTTCCCTATATTTTTAAAGGATATCTTGGTAATCCAGAAAGAAATGTCACAATTCTTAAGATGCATTTGATGAACGCACAAAGGAAGCCTGAACCTAAACACGCAGCCCGCTACTTGGCTCGTGTTTTGTTCTCCAAGGAAGTCCTGGTTTGCAGCTCAGTAGGTATCAATCCATACCTACCAAATCTTAGAAACCGCCAACCCCTAGATCCAAACAAGTTGGCTGCAATAAGAGGTATGTAAAGGCATTACGGAATCTTGTTTTATCATCATTTGGTCATTTGATGGATATTATTAGTAGTTGAAGAAATAATGATTAAGTATTGGTAAATCTTAAAACTGTTCATGTTTTCACCTGTCAAGCCAGATTATATATAATTTAATAGTATGTAATGGGTAACAACTTCTAAGGAATAAGACTTGTCAATAGACTGATGGAATAAGATAGGCTTTATTAATTATAGTTACTATGGTTAGCACTAAGTCAGTTCTTCAGTGCTGAAACTTGGTACTAAAAAACAAAGAAAAGGCCAAAAAATAAATGTGGGAAAATAAAACACATTTCAGTGCTAGCAACTAGGAACACAGAAGTAGAATCTCATGAGATTAATCAACTTTAGCCTCCTGCCTTCCAGAAATGTGTATGGGGGTCCTAGAACTCATAGGCACTGAGGGTATTAAGGATAAGTATTTCTGCCTGCAAGGAGTTCACAGTTTAGAAAGGGGTAAGTTGAGGGAAACAATCAATTCCAATCCAATGTGGTAATGCTGTGGAAGCTCTGAGAGCAGAGCAACTACTTTGAGGGCACCAGGGAGGCTTACTAAGGGCAAGGCATTTGAGCTGGATTTGGAAGTATCCCTTACCTAGGTAAAGAAAATAGGAAGGATATTCTAGGCAGAGAGAATAGCTTATGGGGAAGATAGACATGTAATGTGCATAAATAAACCATGGTGTAATAATATTTGCAATAATATTACTTTCTCTTTACAGGTTTCCTTTGATTTTTAGTTTGAACTTAATCATAGGGTCATTAAATGGCATTAGCACCCTGAAATAGTTTAATTTTTTTACATACTTTTTTAAAGTACCAGAACCTCATTACTGTCTCCCTTGGTCAGTGTTTTGGGAATCTCACATTGGAAGAAATAAGATATTCAGAAAAGCATCTTCTTTGGGTAGAATTTCCAAACAGTCAGAAAGAGTTAGAAAAAAGAATGACAATTAAAAATAGAAAATTTCAGTATTTTAAATAAAAATTTTCTTGTCAGTTTCTTTGTTAACTTTTTTCTAATTTTAATGAGTGCTTTCTGCTATTTGCAGAGTTTCTGGCAACAATTTTTCCCAACCGTGATTTGTGTGAAAATGGAAAAGAGTGGAGAACCTGTCTTAGCTATATCAATGCTCTGATCCGCTATTTAGGATCTACAATCAGAGAAACACCAGTAAGTTATTTTTCATCTAAATATGGTCACTGCTGTACAAATGCATACTATATACAACTCTAGAACCGAAAACACAACACACAGAATTTCAGGCATGTGGTCAAGATCTTGTTTATTTAATTTAGGGGCAGGATATGTTCTCTGAAAAGCATACTGCCTGTTTTTTTTTCACTCTTTGCTATTTATGCTCCATAAAAATGTGCCAAATATAAAAATGTATCAAATATAAGGTTATAATTAGTATATTTGAACCCAAAGGCTGTACTAGAAAAAAAGTTTCAGCTACGAAGATATTTGACAAATCTTTTTCAGTATCCCACTGAGCAGTACATGGTGCTGCTTAGCTGTGCTAGTGATAGTTAAGGATGGCACAGGAGAAAAGGAAAGCACTATTACTTCTTCACCTTCAATGATGGCAGAACCTAGTGAGAATAGTGCATGTCATAAGGTTAAGCTATCACAGATATTTTATATTCTGTACGGTTATGTAGTAAACAGGAATCTGGCTTCCCTCTCATCCACTCTATATTCAAAATCTGTTAGAGATTTTTTTAACATGAATGGGCCAGTAGGGAAGCATATCATATCTATTGCCTTCTCCTAACGAACTTAACGGCAATTCCTAATTTCCACCCACCTCTCTAAAAACCCCATTTTATTCTTACCATGTCTAGTCACTCCTGTGTCTGTAGAGTAACTTTATAGAAACTATTTGCCATGAATATTTGTAGCTGAGCTTATGTTTTTGTGGTGAATGACTTGAATTCAGTGATAGCTCAAGCACCATCTGTAACCAAATTTGCTTATTTTTCACATTCCCTTTTATAGCCCACAAAAATTACACCCTAAACATTTGAATGTAAAATGAAGATACTGCCTGGAAAGTGGTAATTTGCACATTTGCTTAGATATCAGAAGAGAAGCAGCATCTGCCAAATGCCTGCTGTGTACTTGGCTAGGAGTAATATAGGTCCTTGCCACTCAAAGTGGGCCCACGGACCAGCAGGAGCAACACCGGAAAGCTTGTGAGAAATTCAGTCTTGAGTTCTACACAAGACTCACTGGTACAGAATTTGCATTTTAGCAATACCCCCAGCTGATTTGTGTGCACATTGGAGTTTGAGAAGCCCTGACCTACAGTAGTTGTGGTCAACCCTAGGTACACACTAGAATCACATGAGACACTTTTTAAAAAAGATATTAACTCCTGAGAGCCTTCAGTCCCTGCACCAGAGGTTCTGACTGAATTTGCTGAGAGTAAACCTAAGGAGTAATTTCTTTTATTTTTTTAAAGATCCCTAGGGTAATTCAATTGTTCATATGTGTAGCCAAATTTGAAAGCCATTAGGGAAAAGAAAACAAACAAAAACCATTTAAAAACAAATAAAAGTTGTGATCTTCAAGAAACTCATTTATTCATGAAATGTTTATTTTCTGCCAGCAATTATCATTCAGTTCATTAGCTAGAGCTACCAAGTTCCCAAGAGGCAACAGTCATAGCAGCTTGAGGAATAATCCACACCTATAGTTTTTGGTCATAGCACACAATATCTTCGGGTTTTAGCTTGTCTCATTAGAGACAGTTGCTTCCCCACGATCCTGGGGGGTCTGGGTAGATGATGGAGCATGTCCATACTTTCTCACTATGGGGCTTTGTTTATAGATGCAATTTTGTATTTCACCAGGAAATTGTTGTCACCACCAACCCCAATATACCAGCATCTGCAAATTTGAACAATAATAGGGATGGTGATGGTGGTGAAGGTAGTTCCCAGTTATCGCAGCAAGCAGCTGTCTCAGAAGCAAGAACAAGGGGGAATTATCAGCCAAACAGCAGTGCTGTCCCTGAAGGAGTTGAAAAACCTTCCACTAGTGATTTACCCGTACCTTGTGGCACACTGGGTGAGTTTTAAAATATGTTATCTTGATATATAATCTAGCTGATCCTTTTGTGGGGTTTATTTTACCGTCTTTCTACTTTTGTGTGTGTTTGAAATTTTTCTTAATAACAAATCTAAACAACCTAATCTCTTATTTAATGAGTTATTGAAATATAGAAACCTAGTTCTGAGACTGATAGTTTTTTTTAAAATAATTTATTTATTTATTTTTAGAGAGGGGAGGGGAGGGAGAAAGAAAGGGAAAGAAACATCAATGTGTGGCTGCCTCTCACACACCCCCTACTGGGGATCTGGTCCGCAACCCAGGCATGTGCCCTGACTGGGAAGTGAACCAGCGACCCTTTGCTTTGCAGTTCAGTGCTTAATCCACTGAGCCACACCAGCCAGGGCTGAGACTGATAGTTTTAACATTAAGCGAAATCTGTTACTTTTCTTTTGGAAAGCAGTTCTCAGCCAACTCTTTTGATTCATGTGAACTCTCAGGTTAGACACCCTGCTCTGCAAGTAAAGATGAAGGAGCTACAGCTGGTTGAGACAGAAGCAATTCAGGGGTCTTGCTCTCTGTGTTGAGCACATTGTGGTGTTCTATAAAAAGTTTTTGCAAGAACTAATGAATCCCATTCCTCAGAACATTGTACCCTCATGCTAGCTGTATGCTGGAGTTGCACCCTGCTTCATTAGTGTCAAGTGGCAGTGAGTTTTCTAGGTGACTCATGCTTCTCAATGACTCCTCCCCAGAACTCTGTGACTTAGGAACACCTGACGTAGCAAAACTATCTTCTGTATTTCCCCTGCCCCCTATGTTAACACTAAGTAGAACATTACCTGTAAAACTATTTGTATAAAATTATTTTTCTCCAACTTCATTTCTTTTCTTCTCTTTTTAAATTGAATTTATTGGGGTGATATTTACTAATAAAATTATATAGGTTTCAGGTGTACAATTCTATATATATCATTTGTATATTGTATTGTGTTTACTTTCCCAAATCAAATCTCCTTCTACCACCTTTTATCCATCCTGTACCCTCTTCTACCTCCCCTACCTTCCTTCCCTATAGTAGTCACTATACTGTAGTCTGTGTCTATGAGTTTGTTTTTTTCTTAATCCCTTTACCTTTTTCACCCAGCCCAGAAACTTCCCTCCCCTCTGACAGCTGTCAGTCTGTTCTCTATGAATTTGTTTTGTTTATTTTGTTCATTAGATTCCACGTATGAGTGAAATCATATGGTATTTGTCTTTCTCTGACTGGCTTATTTCATTTAACATAATACTCTCCAGGTCCATCTATGCTGTTGCAAAAGGTAGATTTCCTTCTTTTTTAAGGGCAAGTAGTATTCCATTGTGTAAATGTACCACAGCTTTTTTCTCCACTCATCCATTGAGGGGCACTTAGGCTGCTTCCAAATCTTGGCTATTGTAAATAATGCTGCAATGAACATATGGGGTGCATATATTCTTTCAAATCAGTGTTTTGGGTTTCTTTGGGTATATTCCCCAAAGTGGATTCACTGGTTCATAAGACAATTCCATTTTTAATTTTTTGAGATAATTCCCAACTTCATTCTACAGTGGCTGCACCAGTCTGCATTCCCACCAACAGTGCATGAGGGTTCCCTTTTCTCCACATCCTTTCCAACCCTTGCCAACACTTGTTATTTATTTATTTTTTAAAAGATTTTATTTATTTATTTTTAGACAGAAGGGAAGGGAGGGAGAAAGAGAGGGAGAGAAACATCAATGTGTGGTTGCCTCTCACATGGCCCCCACTGGGAACCTGGCCTGTAACCCAGGCATGTGCCCTGACTGGGAATTGAACCGGCGACCCTTTGGTTCGCAGCCCACGCTCAATCCACTAAGCTACACCAGCCAGGGCAACACTTGTTGTTTAAATGATACATCTTTATAGTATGTTTTTCCATTATAAAAATAATATAACTACCGTATTTGTTAAGATTGTACATGGTAGAAACAGACTTCGGCCAAATTAAACCACCACAACAAAAATCACTGGACAAATAGCTAGCTCCTAGATTTAAAGAAGCAAAGAACAAACTGAGAAACAGGCAGGAGCCAGAATGGGGCTCTGTGTCTGTAGCTTCCATGATATCTAGGTTTCTCTTGTCTCACTGTTCAGACTCCCAGGAAAAAGAATCTGATTTGGGGAGGTTAGGTCATAGGTGTCTGACCCTGACTTAGCTAGAACCAGAGGACAGGGCAACTAAGTGCATTGTTAGCCAGGCAGCTGCCCCAGTTTCTATGTGGTCTATTATACCATTTTATGTGAAAAAAAAAAGGAAAATATTTAGGAGGGGAGACCAAGATACTTTAAAAAACTATTGTGGATGTTTTAATTTTATTCCATTTTTTTTCTTACAAATTTTTTAAAACAGTATGGTGTCCATATAATAACTTCTTTTAAAATATGACATGTATGTTTTCCCTTAAGAATCTCTAATCTTTTAACAGATATATAACATTCCACAGGTATATAATATTAGAATGAGTATACCCTAATTTATTTAACTACCTCCCTCTTTTTGTTGTTGCATTTTTGGGAGGGATTATCAATCATGCAGATCATGCTGCCATAAACTGTCAACTTCATTTGTGTAACTTTTTACACATTTTGGATTCTTTTATTAAAAAAAGATTTTTATTGCCCTGGCTGGTGTAACTCAATGGATTGAGCACGGGCTGTGAACAAAGGGTTGCCAGTTTGATTCCCAGTTAGGGCACATGCCTGGGTTGCAGGCTGGATCCCCAATGGGGGCCACATGAGAGGCAGCCACACATTGATGTTTCTATCCCTCTTTTCTCCCTCCCTCCCCCTCTCTAAAAATAAAGAAAACCTTAAAGATTTTATTTATTTATTTTTAGACAGAGGGGGAGAGAGAGAGAGGGAGGAAAATATTACCTTGTGGTTGCCTCTCGTGTGCCCCCTGCTGGGGACCTGGCCCACAACCCAGGCATGTGCCCTGACTGGGAATCGAACTCATGATCCTTTGGTTCTCAGGCTGGTGTTCAATCCACTGAGCAACACTACCAGGGTGGATTCTTTTCTTAAGTGAGGTTCTCAGAATTTGAATTTCCAAGTTAAAGAATATTAACGCTTTTCTGGCCCCTCATTAATATCGCCAAGTAAATTTTCCAGAGTTACATCTTTAGACCCACTGAGTAAATTTTTAAATAATTTCATCTCTCTTGGTAAATATTGGGTCTGGGGGATTCAACAATTTATACTGCCACCCATTAAATGATGGATGTTACAAGATGAAAACTATGCTTCTTGACTTATAAGAATCAGATTATATTTCTGTAATATATTTTTTAACAATTTTTTATTATGTGTAACATACAATATGTTTCAAGTATGGTTAATTTGAATCACTATAGATTGAAGAGAGATGGTAATGATTAGGTTATAAATTGAGAAATGAAAACAGTCTTAAAATTTAATTTTCAGTTCAAATAAGTTATCTAAAAATGATATCTAGGGTGAATTTGTTAATTTTTAAATGAGTTTAATATCAAATAGAAAACCTGCATTTTAAAATTTATAAATATTTCAGTAAGAATCATGGTGCTTAGTTTTGAAAAGGCCTTTTTTGTAAGTAGGAAAACAAGGCATTAAAATGACTTAGAATTTGTTATTTAATATAATGTAAAACTGACCTAAAAGGTAGTAGACCACTGACTTGTCCTCTTAAACAGAGGATGTGTAATCACACCAGCAGTGATTCCTATCTCATTTCTCATGCTGTCTCATGATATGCTAAAAACTTAAAAGCTTTAATTTTTTAGCCTATCAAATTCTTGAACCTGAAAATTCACAAAAATCTGCCATTCTGTTATAGCCTGTTTAAAAACACGAGCCTAACATCTGCCACAAAAACTGACATCTTTTTCTTTTGTTTCTAGATTATATTGGAAATCCAAGTAGAAATGTAAAGTTATCACATTCAGCACTGATGATAGCAAAAAGGAAGGCTTCCCCAGAGATGTCAGCCAGATACCTTATGAGCCACCTGTTTCCAGAGGAAGTCCTTTTAAAAAGTGACGTCTGTGGCAATCTGTGGCATGGCATATGTGCCGTTAACTTCAATAAGATCAATGCTCTTCGAGGTTTGTACATACTGAGTATGTGAGAATAAATAAGTTCCAATTGTGGTAGAAAAGGGCAAAAAGAAAAATCCATTCAGTCTGTGTGTATTCTGAGGAGAGGGAGTTTGTATATATGGCTCATGAGGACATAATAGGGAGCAGGTTTATGAATTGTGTTTCTTTTTGCATTTGGGTGCTCAGGGCTAATTGCTCTGTTTTGAATGTCATTATTAGAACAGGAAGGCATTATTGACTGTGGCTCCCTGGTATGGACTGCCAGGAGTTTGGAAATTCAAACACCTTCATTTACTGAGGATCAAGGTCGAAGCTGCGGGGTTTTGTCAAATTGTAGAAGTGTCAACAATAGCACAGCAGGCTAATTTGCCTGTTTTTTTTTTGTGCACATGAGCATGGTATAGTCTTGATCTGTGACATACATAGATGAAGAAATAAAGCTTCCAAAAACAGTTGTTTGAAATCTTACATTTGGACAAAGCAGGAAACAAAATAGTTCTTATTTGTGTCACTGGTACCCAGCAGACATAGTTCTGAGCTCAGTTGGTTCCTGCCTTCATTATCACACATTTCACATCCAACAAATTGGAACAAAACTCATGTTTCAGTCTAAGCTAAAGAAACCTGACTTATAGCACCTTTCTTAAGCATTTGCTAAGCATCTAATCTAATTGTTTTCAAACTTTATTTTTACTGCAACCCATAGTAAGAAATACATTTTACATTGTAACTCAGTACATGTATGTGATTTTTTAAAAACTGAAGCAAAAGTTTCACAAACAATACTTACTCTTTCTACAAGAGTTAAATTCTGTTCTATTTTTTCTATTCTATTATATTTTTGAAAGTGCTGCTATCACTGATTTCATGACCTAGTAGTTGATCACAGTTTGCAATTTGAACATCACTGAGCTAACACTCAGGGCAAAAAACCAAAACCCAATTCCTCTTACCTTAAGTGAAAAAAAGAACACAGAGTTTGAAACCAATTTGGAAAGAAAGTATTTATAGAAGAAATAGTTTTTGTAATGAAATGACTTACAGTTCTTTAAATATCTAGACTAGGTTAATTCCTTAAAGTAGACTAAAAGTATTATTTCACTTTATCTCTTAATTGAATTATATTACATATCAAGGTCTTTTGCAGTAAGAAATATTTAGCATGAGTTTTGACATACTATCCACATAGGGCGTATTTTAACAAATTTCCCATGAGACTCAAAGGAGTAGTCCTTTGAAGAAAGGAAGCCATGTGAGTTATTTCAGCAGAAAGAATACAGTAGAATCATTGTTATCCTGCGGGGCAGAGCCAGGTCCAAGGAGGAGAAGGTGACAAGAAAGCATATTTTACTTTAAAGAGAAAATGAACCTGGAGAATGAAAGGAATTAGAGCAAATTCTGAGTGATCAGATGTGAGAGATTTGTCTACTCATAGAAGGACTGGGCTTTATGACTTATAACATTTCTTTAGAAGTCTCAATTCCTTTTTTTATTAATTTTTTTGTTTAATTACAGTTATTTGCAGCCTCTCCCCTCCCCGCTCCCTTCCCCTCCCGTCCCACCCCCCCAGCCTCCCTCCTCCCCCTTAGTTCTGTCCATGTGTCCTCTACAGTGATTCCTGAAAACTCTTCTCAATTCAGTATTATCTCTCAAAAACATATAGAAAGGGAAGGGACTAGTCAAGGAACACGTCTGAATGACCCATGGTCATGGACAACAGCGTGGGGATTGACTGTGGGAGCGGGGGGTGGGTTGGGTGGAGGAGGGCAAAGGGGGAAAAATGGGGATAACTGTAATAGAATAACAATAAAATATTTTTAAAAGAAATTACAGAAACAAATGTAGTAAAATAATAAACATCTGTTTATCCAGTACAGATATAAACATTTTGCCTTTTGTGCTCCAAGTATTTTTTATGATTTTTTTGATAGTAAATCACATTTCTTTTATCATGACTTAACAAAAGTTCTTTCTTTTTTTTGTAGCTTTAACTTCTTTTTTTGTTATTGTTCAGTTACAGTTGTCCCCATTTTCCTCCCAGTTGCTCTCCCCTGCCCCATCTAACCCCTGCTCCCAAAGACAATTCCCACCCCATTTTCCTTGTCCATGGGTCCTTTGTACATGTTACTTGACTTGATCTTTTCCCTTCTTTATTTTTTAGAAAGAGGGGAAGGGAGGGAGAAAGAGAGGGAGAGAAACATCGATGTGCAAGAGATGTGCAAGAGAAACATCCATAGGTTGCTTCCCACACGTCCCCTACTGGGACCCTGGCCTGCAACCCATGCTTGTGCCCTGACTGGGAATTGAACTGGTGACCTTTTGGTTTGTGCCCCGATGCTCAATCCACTGAGCCATACCAGCCAGGGCTGCTTCAAGTTTTCTTTAAAATAATAAAGCATTATTGATATCACTAAAACTCCATCCCATCATTTCTTTTCCCTCTCATTCTCCCCAGAAATAATCACAATCTTGGAGTTGGACCTGTCATCCCTGTGCATATTTTATACTTTTTCTACCTGTGTTAATAGACTCATAAATAATATGTGATATTGTTCTTTAGTTGTTTTATTTTTTTAACTATATTTTATTGATTATGCTGTTACAGTTGCCCCACTTCCCCCCTTCTCTCCCCCCTCCCCCTTACCCCCCTTTCCCCTCCCTTTAGTTTTGTCCATAGGTCCTACACATAAGTCCTTCTGCTCCTGTACTTCCTATACTATTCTAACCTCCCCCTGTCTGTTGTCTACTTCCCATTTATGCTACTTGTTCTGTGCCCCATTCCCACCCTCTCCCCCT
>PVJI01031084.1:0-13530 GCA_004026765.1 Micronycteris hirsuta
AGCCCGGTCAGAGAGACACCAGAGGCGGCTGTGATCAGCGCTGCCCCCAGACAGAGGAAGTGACCTCTGGAAACTGCAAACACATGATGGCGAGGCCAAGAGTCGACTTGCCTGTCCCCTGAGCCCCCTCGAAGGACGGCACAGGGGTCCTCCTGCCTTGCATCTGCAAACAAATGAAGAGTTGTTCTCTCTCCCTCTCTCTCTCTCTCTCCCCTCCAGCCGCAATCACGTTCCGCGCCCACATGGCTTTACTTAGCAGGCGCACATGCTCCAAACCCAATGTCATCTGTGGCTTTGGGTTTTATTTTCCCATTATGGAAAAATTTCAGTGTCCGGCCTGGAGGTGGTTTCCTTTGTTCTTCTGGCGGAGCTGGCCAAGGGGAGCCGGGTGGGGAGCACAGAGTCCTCTGAATGCTGGCACTCGGGGTGGCCCTGTCTCTCTTGCGTCCCCGCCTTCCCTTGACAAAGGTCCTCACGTGCCCCTCAACGCTCCCCGGGCCTTGGCAGGCACACCCTCGGGCGAGCAGCTGCAGCGTTGGTGTGCCCGCCCCACAGACAGCCCCGCGGGACAGGGCACCGTAGGCGTGGGATCGCGCCCCACTGCCCGAGGACAAGTGGCAGACTCCCGATCCATTCACACAGATGGCATGGGGGGGCTCGGGCGCCCCACAATGCAAACAGCCGGGACAAGGGGCCTTCTCTGATGGCGTCTCCGGAGAGTGTGCCCCAGAGAAAGGTTGGCTGAGTTTTAGGGTGATTCCTTCCAGAGGAGGTGAATCTGTCTCAGGGCCACTTGGACCCTCTTTTCCCTGACCTCAACCGAACTGGTCACACGGCCGTTTCCTTCCAGCAGAAGCGAGGCAGCAATAACTAAGGGGGGCGGGGGGGTGCATTCTTCTGATGCAGCACGAACAAGGCGGGCGTGCCGGGGGCCGGGCACACGAGACCGGGTCGGTGGAAAGGGACGGGAGGTCCTCCCCAGGAGCGAAGAAGACCAAGACCAAGCTCACAAAGGAGCGTGACGCCTTCCCCCGGGGCCCAGACCCGCGGGCACATTAATCACTCAGCAATGAACCTTCACCCGCGAGTGGCTGCACGGCGGGCCGATTGCCATCTGTAGGTGCCAGAGGAATGGGCTCCAGAGGTGGACGCGTAGAGGATATGCAAGGCTACCGCATGGTCATGCGTGGTCACGCGTGGCCAAATGTGAGAATCGGTTCCACCCTGAATATTGTATGTGCTTCATTAGGAGGTACTTCCACACGCCAGGCACGGGGCTGGGCACCGACAGGCGCCCACACGGGAGGGTGACGCCGGCGTGACCTGGTCAGCTTTTCTGAGGTGCAACGTGGACTCTTTCTGATTAACTGCACAGAATGCCATTTTTTCCTATCGCACGCTTGATGGCCCTTCCCTCCCCCAACTTATCCCGAAATTCAGTCCAAAGATACCTCAACCTAGGGCCCAAAGGTTCAGTGGGAAAATCCACAGAGTCTGTCCTTCCCCTTCCACACAAGAGCGGCCGCTGCGAGCTGCACCTGCCTGTCCACGGCCCCCAGTGCGGCCGCCTCTCTGGGCCAGGCTTTGCCACAGTGGGGCCCCGAAGTGCGCTCATTCATTCAACAAACACCCATGAGGGCTGCCTTGGTCTCAGTTCGGGGCTGTGGCCGTGAACAGCGTTGCCGTCATGGTTGACGCTCACGTTCTCGGCTCAGGTGGGAACACAGAGGCTGGGACAGGGTGGGGGCACACAGGGCTACCGCCCCCCAGCACCCTGCCCGTGGCAAATCCGTGGTCTCCGCTCCCAAGCGGGTCAGCTCCCAGACCTCCACTTTCTTGGGGGTAGGTTTAAAAAATATTCTTTAAGGCACTTATTCTCCTTCCTGTTCTGTAACAGACATACAGGAAGCTCCGCCAGATTAAATGGTTTGCAGAACTGGTCAGCGGAGAAAGGGGCTTTGAGTCCCGGTCAGTTTATTGTGTCTCTCATTCACCAGTGAGCAGGTCTCAGCTCGGGAAGCAGAAGACACGTAGAAGGTGCGCAGAAAGTGTGGGTAAAACCCTCTGTGCTTGCGGGCAGTCTCCCCGACCCCCTCCGGGACCCAAAGGCAAACGGACAGCGGGCAGAGAAGCGGGTCAGGACAGGCTTCAGCGAAGGGAGACGCACGGAGCAGCGGTGCAGAGCAGGCCAGGATGCCCATTCACCGCCCCGGTGGGGGATGCGCGGAAGGCCTGGGCCGTGGCAGTGAGCCACGGAAAGGGGACAGAGGAGCAGACGGGTGCGTGCCAGCGGACGGCCTCCTCAGGTGTCCCAGCGAGCCCCTGTGGCGCTCTGCCCCTCCTCAGAGCTGCGCCTGCCTCCAGCTGGGAGACCCCCGGGCCCCGGGGGCACCTCGGGAAGAGGGGAGAGGGCACAGTCTGCAGACGGGCTGGGAAGACCGAGGCCACCGCAACAGCGGCCCTGCACTCAGGAAGAGGTCCCAGCTGCCACCTCCCACCACGAATTAATGCCGCGTTTGGTGTCCCAGTCCGTCCGTAAAGTGAAGGACGAGCAGATGATGTGTCGGCGCCGTGATTGGACGTTCACAGCAGGAACCTCCTGCGCTGGGGACCCTTTCTCAAACGTGCCCTCCCGTCTGTGGCGGGAGAAACGCAGGCCCCTGGGGCCTGGGCAGCGTGAGAGACGAGCACTCACATCTGGCCACGGCGACGACCTTGGATGGGGGACGAGAGCGTTCCAGGAGAGTCCGCCCGCACTGGACGGCAGAGTGGCGCAGGCCCCCCCGAAGGTGAACCAGGGGTCGTTGCCCCTCAGTGGGTCTCCGTCCCCAGGAGGCCATTGCGATGTTAAACCCGATGGGTGAGCGCCTTGCTGCGCGGGTGGGACGCACATGTTTAATGACCGATGGTTTTCATGCTGTGGCTCCTTTGCACCACCACCTGCTCGGCCTCAGAAAAGTAAGTGGCCGTGTTGAATGAACACACTAGAAAAATCGTGCGTTGGCCCTCGCAAGGCATGTGACCCGCTCTGCGGTGCTCACGGACCTCGGTGGGGCGGTGAGAGCCTGGCTCTCGCCAGTGTGGCTCCACGTCCGGTCAGGGCCCGGGGTCGTTCTCCCGAGTGGGGCTGAAGGCGACAGGGTCTGGACCGGCGCCGGGGCAGCGTCTGGGACCAGGTACCAGCCGTGCGGCGAGAACGTGTGTGCGGGGCACGTGGCCCTCGGGGAACGGCAGACGGGTCAGGGAAGCAGTGCTGATGCTTTCACTCTGGGGGGCGACGTGGGGCCTTCTCCCCTCGTCTGCTTTCAGAGGCAAATGTCTCCAGCAAGCACCACCGTCCTCGCAGGCGTGTGGGGCCTGGGCACAGGGGAACCAGAGCTGGCTGGACACGGAGGTTTCCCAGCGCGCGGGGCCCTGAGCGCTGATGTCTTCCATCTGGCCATCTGCGTTGGGTGAACCGCCTGCCTCTCCGAACGGGGAGAACGCGTCACTTGGCAGACGTACAAAGCGGCTGCTCATTATCAATGACTCTCGATAAGTATGTATTAAGCAACACGCCATCTATCACTCTGCAGGGTTCATGGCCTTGGGGAAACGCGGTGCCCTGGAGACGGGGTGAACACAAAGCACGGCCCTGGCGGGTCTGCGTCGCCCGAGCCACCACTCCCGGTGCTGCTGGCTGGGGACAGGCGAGGGGACGTGCAGCCCGAAACATGGCCCTGGTCTGGCTGTCCACCTGGAGCTGTGCAGGAACAGAGATCAGTGGGAGGTGACCTGGGGTGCCCCTTAGTTTCCTCGAGATTAAGGGGAGCAGGCATTTCACGTGAGGACACTTATTTCCCAGTGGGGACAGCGTGAGGTTGAGGCTGTAATTTCTCCAGGGAAACGTAATCACTGAAGAAGGCTCACGTTATGAGCATATGGGGCGTTTTCTGTTTCTGGCCCTGAGATTACGCAGCCTGCCGTGCGGCAGCGCTTGCTGCTGCCCCTCTCCGGATGGGACTGGCCAGCACCCCAGCTGTGCGGTAGGTAGCGGCGAATTTCCAGCGGAACAGAGCAAATGCGGCAGTCACTGAATCGATGTCCCGTTTTCTCCCACGCGAGGGCTTCTCAGGAGCAAGGCTGGGTGGCTCTGGATTGTTCCGGGCTGGCAACACAGCAATGGCCGCATGGGGAGGGAATGGTGAGGGGCAGTTTGCTCGCCTGACTGGTCAAATGGCGGATACAAGCTGGGCTTCGGAGCAGCCAGGTCCCTGTGGATTCGGAGGTCAAGTGTTCCTGCGATACGTGTCTAAGCCACGCGGCGGGACTCTAGGCTGTGTGTGACCCCCTGAGGGCCTGGCGACACCTCCTCTCTCCGGGTCGGACACACGCCTGTGCTGACCCTGTGTGGGCAGGATCGAGGCCCAAAGACAAACGCAAAACCACAGACCGAGGAGTTCCCTGACGATGACACAGTAAAACTAACGTGACTACCTAAATGGAAATAGAAAGAAAAGAAAGACGAAAACCAAAAGCCTTGCTACATGGAAATTTTAAAAAATCCTCCTAAACAAATTTTGCTGTTAAGTAAAGACAGAATAAAGATAAATGAAGCATCAAACTAAATGTTTAGCAAAATAATGACTAAATTATACCCCCCAAAGCAAGTTGATAAAATCAGTAATGACAAATGTAATGAAAACATTACAGAGAAAATAACTTCTCAAACAAGCTGTAAGCATAAGCCATTAAGGAGGGAAAAGGTAAATCAGACATCAGAAAAACGAAAAACCTGTACAATGGCACACACCAAAATGGGGAAAAGATAGTTGCCATGCAAATGACTGAGAGGTGATTGATTGGCAAAATGCATAAAGATATCTTAAAAATAGGTAAGAAAATGATTAAGCAACCTAAAAATGACCCCCAAATGACCTACAGGTGTGGTCAGGCAATTCCTCAGGAAAGGAAACCCACATGGTCGTTGGATATATGGAGAGATTTCCAAACTTCCTAATGATTAGAGGAAGTGCTGATTAATTTAATGAGGTATAATTTCACCCCATCGGAAGGCAAATGTCAGTGATTCTGAACAAGGTTTGCCGATGTGTGCTGGAGGAGAACTGAGATATTTTTGGGAGAAGTATGAAATCTTTCACGTGCGATGCAGTTCGAAGTTCATGACGTGCCGACCCTGTGGCCCATCTGCAACTCTGCCCTGGACCGTCTGAGAGTCTGTTCTTGGAAAACCTTGAAAGAAAACACAAATCTAGAATTCTATACCCAGCAAAATTATCCTTTAAACGTGAAAGGCAAATCAAGCAGTCCTTAGACAAACAAAACCCGAGGGGTTGTATGTCACATGGGTGATGCACGCACGTGACAGCGCAGGGGAGGGACTGGAGACGCCCTGTGGTGAGGTCCCCACTCCAGGTGAAGCTGAGTCATTAACGGTGGCCGCAGGTTGTTTAAAGACTCCTGCTGTAAGCCCTGAGGCGTGCGCTGAATGTTTTTAAAGGCAGCATAAATGACGAACCACATGAGGAAAGAAAATGGAGTTCCATCTAATGCTTAGTAAAAACTGAAGAAGGGGGACCTCAATTGCAAGAAGGTGGAGCAGACGCACCCCGGGTGTCCCATGGGAATTGGCGTGCTAGCCTGGCAGAGCTCAGAAAATCTGGGGTGAGGGAGAGAGAGCAGTCAGACTCACCGTATCGGATACTCAAACGCGCTATAACGTGACGGCGAGAGTCGGGACTGAACTTGAATAGAAGGCAGATCCGTGGACGGAAAGGCGAGTCAAGGACACACACGTGTGTGAGAATGGAATCTACGAGAACTTCATCACTCCAAATGGGGCGGGGAAACGGGTTATTCAACTGACACTTTTGGCACGCTTGTAAAAAAAATAAAGCTGCATCTTTGGACCATTCTTAATATTAAAATAAGCTCCAGATGGAGAAAATACTTAAAAGCAAAATATAAAATCATACAAGAATGAAGAATTATTTTTGAGTGAAATCATTAACAATATTCAGTAGAGTGATTTCAAAACCAAAAAATTATCAAGGAAAAGAAATGGATTCAAATATATAAAATTGTCAGTTAGCAGAAAAGAGCAGTTGAAAGGAAACTCCATTCAGACACGTTCTATCATCGATGATATATTAAGAAAATTCATTGCAAAATATAATAGGAAGTGTTTAATTTCCCTAATACACTGTCAATTTAATAAGAACTTGAAAAATTAGCAAGAGACTTCGACTGTTTCTGTTACTTATTTGCCCTAACTTTCTAGAGGGGTGAAATTTTAAATTTAGGTGTTACTATGTATTTTTCCTTCATGATTTCTTCTTTTGCTTCTGCGCATAAAGTGTTTTCCTTCGGTGACGTTACATTCGCCTGAAGCCCTGCGTCTCAGGGGAAACTCTTTCCCACGTGAAGCTCTTCCCCCGTTCGGGGCCGACCGCGGCGTCTGTCCCGAAGTATAAACACAAAGCGGCTCCTTTTCCGATCCTCACTTACCCAGTGGTTCACGTCCCCAAACCCGTAAGGCTGCCGACTCTGTCGCGTGTTTTAGATGAGTCTCCTGCGTGGGACCGACCACCTGCACTCACGTCTCCATCTGTTTCTGGGCACCAAGCGTCTCGCTGGCGACAAAGAAAACGAAGCCCAGGGAAGGACTGTGCTTTGCCCCAGGTCACACAGCTGGTGTGGGGTGGGGCTTGGGTGGGGCCCCCACCCACCGGGACAGAGCCCTCTCCCTGAGCTGTGCTCCCTCCCAACCAGGCTTCCCAGGAGGTGCGGAGCGAGGACTCCCCACCAGAGCACCCCAACCTCTGTCAGGGAGGGTGGGCAGAGACCCAGCTCGTGGGCAGGGACCCTTCCTTCACCACGTCTGTGGGAGAGAGGAGTGTGTCCTGATTTCTGGGCACTGTTCCGGGAAGCCATGTCCCATGAGAGAAGGTCCACCTGGCCGGAGAATCAGGCACTGCGCCCTGCCCTGCCCACAGGCCTCCACCCACCTGGGCTCAGGACCCCACCTACCCGAGCTCAAATCCTGGCTCTGCCACTTCCTACTCGGGGAACCCCTCTGTGCCCCAATCCTTCCTCTGGAGAATGAGAATCACGGCGTGGGACGCATAGGGATTTTGTAATGACTCGTCGCATTAACCCACGTAATAAATGTCGGAAGGAAAGATTAGTCGTCCTGATTTTATTCTGCTGAAGTGTTGTTATCGGGTCAACTTTATCCTGTTTATTTCAGAAGTCATGTCTTTCCGTTTAGTGTTGGAATTGGCATTTTGGGTGCTTGTCATCAGCTCTGAACAAGACCGCCCGCCCGCTCACCGAAAGCCGCACTTCCCCTGAGCCGGGGGGCGGGCACAGGGGCACGGCCCTTGCGTTACGGATGCAGGTGCTTTGCTGCAGGAAGAGCAGAAAAGCGCGCAGATGACACGCTTCGTGTTGACATGCACTTGTAGGAAGGAGCGTGTTGCTCATGGAGAAAGTATTTTTTTTATCTTCCTCGGGTAAGGAAAAATAACAGACTGCAGAGACAGAAGGTTACTATTAAAACATTTTTGTCTCATGAAAAACTGATTGGCTCGACCAACTATTGATTAAACATCTATGTGCTGTTATTCCCGAGACGATAAAAGTCCTGTTATAACATAACCTCGCGGGCCAAGTTCATGTACGGCCAGGGCGGTTTCGCCAAGACGGTAATACCCTGGTATTATGACTCAGCCCTGCAGGGCCTGAATCTCTCCGGGGGCCTGGTTTTGATTAGAGGACAAATTACCCTCGGAGCTACCATTGCCGACTCCTCCTCTGTTCCCCCAAAACGCCACAGTCTGGGAGGCAGTGTGAAGTCGGGGCACGTTTCGGCTGACGCCTCTGTCCAGACTTGCATGGCCGGACGAGTGCAGGCGGCCATCAGCTCACCGGTCTGGTGGGTCCACCCTTGGCTGCCGTGCGGAAACCGACGCCTGTGCCCCGCAGCCAGAGGCAGGACCGCCTCAGGCCAGCCACCCAGGACAGGAGAGCTCCCTACAGTCGCACGAATTTTTGGATTTGGCTAAAAGCCATCTATTTGCGCGTCCCATGCCTTGCTCACATGCGCGTCTGCCCTCCGTGCACACAGGCACACACGTGCACGCACACCACACACCGTCACCCCAGGATGACTGCAGCGCAAGGGTCAGAAAGAGCACAGGGTCCCCAGGGCCAGTCTCGTGACAAAGCACCAGAGCCCAGCCGGTGCCTGAGTTGCCGCCAGGCCTCCGGGAGCCCATGTGGAGCTGGTCCAACGTGCCAGGTCACCCAGGCACCTGGCATCTGATTCTGTGCACCTGGCCTCAGAGCAAACAGGGGCTTACAGAGCCCATGTGGGGACACGCTCCGATCCCTGGCCAGACGTCTGGGCACCAGCCGCCCGCTGCCGTGCGTGTCGGCCCCTGAGGATGCACAGCTGCCCTTTTCCAGAGAAGTGTCCTGGGAACCATGACAGCTTCTGGCCCAGAAGTCCCACATGTGAGAGCCAGAGGCCAATCCCCGGGTCCTGTCAAAGGCTGAGCCCTAGCCCAGAGCGGGACCGGCTCGGTAGTGTGATTCGGGAATCACGATCCGGAGCTCCGGCGAGGTTTGCAGAAGCTGGGCCTGGCCAGGAGCACGTCCCTACGCAGCTCTGTCCCTGCCTCCCTGGCCGCCCTCACCCCTGTGCTGACGGCAGCCCCTCCGTAAGTCGCTGTCCCAGGACACCCCGCTCGGCTCTGCCGCTGAAACCCACACCTTTCCATGGATCACCACACACACCCATCCAGCATCTTCCACACGGACCATCGAACCCCCTCCAGCCGGTGGCGACGCTGACAGTAGCCCCGCCCTCCAGACGGGAGCGGCCACCATCCCTTCACTGTCTGCCCTTCGGTGCAGTTGCCCTCGGCTCGCAGACCCAGCACTTGGACTTGGTCAGCCTTGCAGGGCAGGGAGGAAATACTCTGCACGTAAAAACACACTCAGGTGATGATAACATGGTGATATTTATTTATTAAAACCCACGGAAAGTAAGGACGTTGAAAACAAATCCTGAAAAGAAGTGGGCTGGTCAACAAAGACCGGGCTCCAGGGCACCACTGGAGTGAATGACGGTTGTATAAAATTCAAAAGTGTGCTCCGAAGCTCCAACTTCATCGTTGGCCCCAAACACTGTAAATGTTTTCCTTGAGGTCGCAGGCTCACCCCATTTCTTTTTCAGCAACACTCTGAGAAATACCTGAGTCTGAATAACCCCAATTTGTCTGCCAGAGTTTCTTCCAAGTAAACGTGGCGTTCCACGGAAACAGAGAGAGACCGGCTCGGCTCGCAGCTCGAACGGCCACGCAGGTGTCCGGCACCTGCCTTCCTGTTGCTGGGCTGTGGCACTGCCACCGGGCTTCCCGCTTGGCTGCTCCGAAGGTTCACCAGGCGGCTACTGAAGCTGAAGACTGAATAAAGCCACCGGCGTGTGCTGGGGTGACGCCACGGCCAAGACGAGGTCCCCGATCGCGGTCGGCGTCCCCGCCCGGATTCCCGCCAAGGTGTCGGCACCCTTGTGTTGCCCATCAGGGATCGGGTCGGCATGGCGGAAAAGGCAAACACACACCCATCCAGCATCTTCCACACGGACCCTCGAACCCCCTCCAGCCGGTGGCGACGCTGACAGTAGCCCCGCCCTCCAGACGGGAGCGGCCACCATCCCTTCACTGTCTGCCCTTTGTGTGTCTTGGTGGTTTTTGTTAATAAGCTTCTTATCAGAGAGCACGCTAGACTTAGGACAGAAGCCATTGGGACAGAGGACTCATGGGCCCCGCCCCCACGGCCCTTCTCATTGACCTCTTGCCGTGGTAGGTCCGTTTCCGACACCCGAGGACCCGGTGCTGCGACGTGGGTGACAGCTCATGTCCATTCGGTATACAGACGTCCTTGGTTGTCACCGAACATCCTTTGTCTGTCCCAGGAGCCCGTCCGAGACACCTGGTCGCCCAGTGTCCTGCTCGACTGTGTCAGTTCCTCAGGCCTCCCTCGGTCTGCCGGCCCGGACGGTTTCGAGGACACTGGCGAGACACTCCGTGGAGTGTCCCTGCCCGGGGGTGGGTCTGAGGTCTCCTCTCGGGGACCTGGCTCTGCGGGTGTGTGGGGAGGACGACCGCGGAGATGAAACACTGCCCTCGTCCTCTCTTTTCCCGGGTCCACGCCAGCCACACGACTGGTCACCGCTGACCTTGACCCTGGTCAGCAGGCTGAGGTCATGTTTCTCAGGCTTCTCCCTTCCCGCGCCATCGTCCTGGGGCGGGGTTGCTGTGCGCAGCCCACCCTGAAGCAGCGGGGACTGGCCGCCCATCTCTTTGTGGGCGGAGCATCTACATGGATGTCTCGGAACCCTGTGTTATTTTGAAAATAGATTTGACTTTATGGAACTCTGCCAGGGGCTTGAGGGAGCGCCGGAGACCCTCGGATGCGGTGAAGGCGGGGCGGGGCGTCCCGGGACCGAGGGTGAGTCCTCAGGCAGGCCTGGTGCTGCCAGGGTTCCCTAGAGGCAACTGTGAGGGGACAGTGACAGCCGCTGTCACCTGCCATGTGCAGATCTGCTGAGGGGCCGAGACCCCACCGGGCCAGCAGCCCGGATCCACAGAGCGCTTCGGTCTGGGGAGGCAAACACCGCCCGACTGAGGACTGGAGACGGGAGAGGCGCTATCAGCGGCGGCCAGCGCTCTGGCGGCGCCAGCGGCTGTGCGGGAGCCCCTAGCGGTCTTCAGTCTGCAGGGACCGGGTCTGGCCGCCGCGTTTGACGAGCGCTGCCCCGGGTTAGGCCAGATGTCCCCTCTTTCCACAACCAGCCCGAGGGCGTCGGTCCTAACGATCGGTGGGATCTGCTTCTAGAATTGGAGCCAGACATACGGTCGGGCACGGCCAGAAACAGACTTCGGGCTCTCGACATGACCGATGCCCCCTGCCCTGTTCCGGCGCCACGGTGACCACGGTCGTGCGAGAGGTGCGCGGGCTCCGATCAGCCACATCTGCATGTCACCAACAGCACCGGCCACGGGCCTGCGCCGGGCAGCTGTGGGGCACCGCCCCCGGGACGCCGCAGATGATGCCTCGGTGCCCACGAGGCACGGCGCCGATGTGCAGAGCAGCTCTCTCAGTCTGTCCGGGTTCCCGTGACAATGACACCAGAGCAGGGCTGGCTTCTGTCATTTCTCACAGTTCCGGAGGCTGGGAAGTCCAAGGTCATGGTACTGTAGAAGCAAGAGCTTCCTGGTTCACAGACGGTCACCTTCTGGCTGCGTCCTCACATGACGGAAGGGGTGAGGGACCTCTCTGTTGTGAGGACCTCGATCCTATTCATGAGGGTTCTGCCCTCAGGGCCTGACCACCTCCAAACACCACCCCCTGGGGCATTCGGGTCCAACCCATGGATTTCGGGGTGGGGGGGACAGACATTCAGCCTGCAGCCGGAGCTAGTTGCCCACTGCTCACAGCTCTGAACAGGGACCGGCAGAACCCAGTCCATAAATACTCCTTCCCACCCCACCCACAACGCTGGGGCCGAGTCCAGCTCAGGTCCCACGTGGCCTCTGGAGGCAGTCATGGTGTTGGGGGGCCCAGGCCCTGGAGCAGATCAGCTGAACTGCTCAGCCGGTGCCGGCACCTCCCCTCCACTGAAACGCTGTCCCATCCCTTCGTCTTGCCCTCGGCGCCCCTCCCCAGCGAGAGCGCTGACGCGGCCGGGCTTCTGTGCCCGGGGAGCTCAAGCTGCCCCGGGGCTCACGTGGTTGTCCAGGTCACACACCCCACCCAGGAGCCTCGGCGTGCGGGCTCTGCGTGTCCTTCCAGAAGTGGCTGTTTTTCACCAGCCCGCTTGGCAATAGGCTGTCACACATTTCGGCTCCGTTAGCCGGACTCTTTCGTTCAGTCACGGCCGAACACGGGGTGGGGCAGAGCCGGTGTGGGCTTCTATCCCCGATTCCTGGGAAAGCAGCTTCCATGCCTGCACTCGCTGCTGCCAGCCGAGCGTCCTCGGCGGGGGAGCCCGCGCTCGTGACAAAGTGGACCAGGCTCTCGGGGATTTCCATCTGGGAAAACTCTCAAAGCAGCGACTTTCAAACTTTGTTTTCAATAAGCAAAGCCAATTTTTCAACTAAAATTTTGCAAAGAAAATACACAAAACGGATGAAGGAGGGGTCAGTCTGACTCAGTGGCACAGAGACATGGACACCATCCGTCCCCAGCCCTTCTGCCCAGGTCACCAATGTGGACCTTAGACCTCCTAAGTCACTGCTCTGAAGACTATGGTCATCTCCTGAGAGGCCACGGGGGCAGGAGTGTCCTGGGGCAGCCGACACTAGGGAGATGTTGGGGACAGAACACAGGGAGAGGCAGAGCACAGCCCAGGCAGGCCCCCGTCCCCAGTAGCATTTCTCAGGTGAGGACCCCCCCCCACCCCCGTGGCACAGCCTCCCGCCACCCTCGTGACGTTCTGGAGCCTGAAATCACAGGGGGTCACAGGCAGAAAGGGTCTGTGTCATTTTAGATTCTTTGGTCATGAGCAACAGAAACTGACTGACTGCCTTCATCCAAAAAGCAGTTCATCAGACAAATGCAGGGGAGCTCGCAGAAGCGGAAAAGAGCCGCAACGTCAGGCGTAGAAAGGGTCCTGCAGAAGTCCCCGACACCCTGGTGGTAGGACCCTGTGTGGAGGAAGTGACGTCACACTCAGCCCTCCCTCTCCTGAGCCTCAGTGAATTCGCTGCCCCGTCTTGGCCGAAGTGAGTTTCCCCGTGGCTATCCCATTCTGTTGTCTGTTATTTGACGTCCGAGAATAACAGAGATTCAGAGGCCTCTTCCTCCTCTTTCCCTTTGCATGAGGAGCCCCGTGGCCCCACGAGCTCAGCGGGTCTGGGTGCAAGTGCTCAGGCTGGGAAGGGTGCCGAAGAAGCACACAGGGGCCCACTGATGAACATTCTGGAAAAGCCAAGCCACGGAGTTTAGACTTTGTCTCTTTTCACTGCTGCGGAAAGACGAGAAATCAATAAATATTTGCTGAATGGATACACGAGATGCTCCAGAATGACCACAGTGCAGGTCCCAGCAATGTCGTGGTGAGAGACACGGCGGACGCCACAGGCGGGCACTCGGCTCCCAGGATCGTTGCTCAGCTCCCCGACGCGGGAGCTGCGTCTGGACTGGGCATGTGCAGGGGAACCGGAGGGAGAGGAGGCGCAGAGTCTTGTAAGCTGAGTTGAGAGTTGGTCATGGGGAAGTGAGAGAAGTAATCGGGGGCAGACCTCCAGCATTAGCTGCGACAGCGAGGGGGGCTTGGGGGGAGACCTGGGTGTGGAAGGGGGCACGCTCGGTCCGGGCCCTGAATGAGCCGATGGCTGTGTCCGGTCGCAGGAGACAGCTCGGGCCTGGCAAGGCCATGCCGGAGGGCACATGGGAGAAAAGCGAGCCGGAGTCCCGGGAGCAGTCACGGTACCTGGCCCAGCAGCCCTCCACATTGCC
>PVJI01031085.1:0-13474 GCA_004026765.1 Micronycteris hirsuta
TCTGCCGTTCACCGCCACTCCCTATCACCCTCTGCTCCCCAGTTCCCCACTGCCTTTTCCGCCAGTCTCGGCCCTGCTGGTTCCCACTGGCCTCTCCAGTTATGCCGCCGACCTGCGAGGTTCACCCGTTGCTCAGGGTTGTGCTTTGGTTAGGTGCTCCCGGGGTGAGTTCCTCCGGGCAAACTGCCTCTCACTCGGCTCCTCTGCTCAGTTCTGCCCCACTTACCGGCCTGGATGTACGTCCTCCCCAACTTCCTGGGTGTCGGACTTCCCTTCAGTTCAATTCTGTCCGTTCTGGTTGTTTATTTTTCGCTATTGAGTTCGTTGTTTAAACTCTCTGGTTGTGAGCGGCAGTGCAGTGTGTCCACCTACGCCACCATCTTGGCGGAAGTCCTTGGAGAGTGTTTTGATGGTTGCCAGATGGGAGGTGTGTTTGGGGGAATGGGTGAAGAGGTGAGGGGATTAAGAAGTACAAATTGGTAGTTGAAGAATGGCCATGGGGATGTACAGTATAGTACGGGGAATGGAGTAGCCAAAGAACTTATATGTATGACCCATGGACGTGAACAATGGTGTGGAGACTGCCTGAGAGAGTGTGGGTGCTGGGTGCAGGGGGGAAAAACTGGGTCAACTGAAACATTCATCCATCTGTATGCGTGCATGCGTGGGCGCGCGCGCACACACACACACACACACACACACAATATAGTCATCAGCCCCTTTCTGTCATTCAACTCTAAAAAGATGCAGTAAGGATCCTCAAACCACAGCCATATAATTGGGAGATTTCTCACTAGGGGAAAGAAATATTGAACTAACCAAATATTATATAACTACTTTGCTTATCAACAAGATGACAAAGAGGAAGTACGTGTATGAGGGAAGGAAGGTATAAGAAATCTAAATTCTCATCCTCCAAAGTCAATACATAATGTGGACATAAAAAAAAAAGCAAACAAAATCTGAAATAATATGAGCATGTTTCTTAGAGCCAAGGTAGTAAATATGAGAGAAAAACTAAATGTGTTGAGTGTGGTTACTTCTAAGATGTAATAGGGTGGGAGTTTGTTAGTTTTTGTTAAAACAAAGCAATTTTAGTTTTTAAAATTATATTAATGAATAAACCAATGAATGTAAAAACAAAAAACTTCTGAGGGAATCTGAGTGACATGCATAAATAATATTTTAAAAGAAATTAACACATCTGCCCTGGCTGGTGTGGCTCAGTGGACTGAGCGACGCCCTGAGAACCTAAGAGTCGCCAGTTCGATTCCCAGTCAGGGTACATGTCTTGGTTGCGGGCCAGGTCCCCAGTAGGGGGTGCATGAGAGGCAACCATACATTGATATTTCCCTCTCTCCCTCCTTTCCCCTCTGTCTAAAAGTAAAATATATAAAAATCTTAAAAAAGAAAGAAATTAACACATCAAATTTAAATAGGGCTAAAGTAATACTTAATAAATAACACTTGAAGTGTTGAAATTAAGAGATCCTAACAGACCTTCTTATATATTTAACACCAATGTACACAATCCGGGCTCCGCCACTGACTTGGCAAGTAACCTAATTACTATAAAACTGTTTTCTCATATGTGAAATAAAGTCAACAGAACAATAACCAGGGGAAAAAAATCCAGAAAATTCCATCCTCCCTTACAAATATGACTGCAGAATGGTTCCAAGTAAATAAATTCCATTTAGCTAAGTCCATCACCCTTATACTCCTTTCACTTTCCATCTCTATCTGCATCCACCACCTTTATAATTCTCTTTGTACTGATGATTTAGTTAACAAATACTTCAACAGATGAAAAAAGAAGATTCGGCCAACTAAATAGTCATCATCCCAAGCTATCACGTAACTAGCATATGTATTAATTTTCACCTTATTTCAAGAAAAAAAAATCTGATTATTTCTTTCACTAACGAGAATTTCTGGCACTTTAAAATTATTAGTTATTCTTTGTTGTGTTCATAGATATATGTAATGAAAAAAACACTTTAGAGAACACCTTAAGTTAGTATTTTTTTGTTTTTTAAAGTATTTTTTATTGATTATGCTATTACAATTTTCCCAGTTTTTCCCCCTTTATCCCCCCCCCTCCACCCTGCCTGCCATCCTTCCAGCATTCCCCCTCCTTAGTTCACGTCCTTGGGTTGCACATATCAGTTCTTTGAGTCCTGTTTCCTATACCATTTTTAATCTTTCCCTGAGTATTTTATGTCTACTAATTATACTTATTCTTCCCTGTACTTTCCCCCCATTCCTCCCTTTCCCCCCATTCCTCCCTTCCCGCTCCCCACTGAAATCTCTCCATGTGATGTCCATTTCTCTGATTCTATTCTGTTCTAGTTGTTTGCTTAGTTTTTGTTTTCATTGTTTGTCTTTTGAGTTCATTTGTCGATAGTTCTGAGCTTGTTGTCGTTTTACTGTTCATAGTTTTGATCTTCTTTTTCTTAGATAAGTCCCTTTAACATTTCATATAATAAGGGCTTGGTGATGATGAACTCCTTTAACTTGATCTTATCTGGGAAGCACTTCATCTGCTCTCCCACTCTAAATGACAGCTTTGCTGGATAGAGTAATCTTGATGTAGGTCCTTGCCTTTCATGACTTTTAATACTTCTCTTTCCAGCCCCTTCTTGCCTGTAAAGTTTCTTTTGAGAAATCAGCTGATACCCTTATGGGCACTCTTCTCTAGGTAACTCTCTCCTTTCCTCTTGCTGCTTTTAGGATTCTCTCTTTATATTTATCTTGGGTAACTCCATGATGATGTGCCTTGGTATGTCCTCTTTGGGTCCAAATTTTTTGGGACTCTGAGCTTCCTGAATTTCCTGGAAGTCTGTTTCCTTTGCCAGAATGGGGAAGTTTTCCTTCATTATTTGTTCAAATAAGTTTTCAATTTCTTGCTGTTGTTCTTCTCCTTCTGGCACCCCTATAATTTGGATATTGGAGCGTTTCAGGTTGTCCCAGAGGCTTGTAAGATTCTCTACTTTTTTGAATTCTTGTTTCTTCATTTTGTTCCTGTTGGCTGTTTATTTTTTCCTTTCATTCCAAATTGTTGCTTTGAGTCCTGGTTTCATTCCTGTCACTGCTGGTTCCCTGAATATTCTGCTTTATTTCACTTTGGGTATCCTTCATGTGTTTTTTTCATTTTTCAACCAAACTCAATGAGTTCTGTGAGCATTTTGATTACCAGGGCTTTAAATTCTCCATCAGAGAGGTTGGCTATCTCCTCATGGCTTAGTTCTCTGAGGCTTTGCTCTTTTCTTTCATTTGGGCCATATTTCTTTGTCTTGGCGCACCTTTAGATAAGCTGTAAGGGGGCAGGGTCTTAGGTATTCTCGGGGCAGGGTAACCTCTTTGCCTCGCTGAGGCACTGCCTTCAGCCTCTGGGGGAGGGGCCAGAGAAGGAACAGTGCAGCTCACCTGCTCATCTCTAGTGCACTTTCCAACTGACTCTCATGTAAGACTGGGAGTTTCTCCCACCACAGCAATTGGCAACCACAGCCGCGGCAGTCCAGTCAACTCTAAGTCTCAGTTTCACCTTCAGGCAACCCCACCTGCCCGGTCTGCCGCCTTACCAGTCTGGTTGTTCTGGTTGATTTTTTCTTTAATTCCTTGGTTGTTAGAGTTCCATGCAGTTTGATTTTCTGGTGCTTTTGGTTTTTATTGATTTTAGATTGGTTGTTATCCTCCTTTTGATTGTGCGAGGAAGCAAAGGGTTCCTACCTACGCCTCCATCTTGGCTGGAACTCTCCTAGTTAGTATGTTAAAGATAAATTTATTTCCAAAAAGTAAATTGAGGAAAAATGCAATATGGACAAAAATAAAAGCAAAAAGCAATACCCGATGTACAAGCTTTGTTCTCATCTTTAAATACCATTAACTTTGAAGTGCTTCAGACTTGTGCAATGAATAATGTGTGTTGAATAAATTATCATATATTTTGAATATTATTTCAGTTTCTGATATATAACTGTACACACACACAGAGATACATACATATATAAAATAAACATATAAATAAAAAAAAAACAATTTAAATGATGCAAAAGGAAGGGGGTAAAAATCAAAACTCCCTCTCATCTCTGACCTCTAAGATGTTAGCAACCCTTCAAGTAGCAAGGGAGACAGTTCTGCAAAGACATTCCCAGGTATATATGAAGGCAGAACATGGTGTAGTTATGCAGCCACCAGGGGGACCTATTGTCAAATTACACTTTCACAAAAACTCCACAGCAATATTTGATCCCACATGATCTTTTAGGACCATACCACTTTCCATCAAGACAGCCTATTTCCCATTCTTGATCCTGAGTGTGACTCTGTGGTAGCCTTGACAAATAAAATAAGGTGGAAGTGACATTATGTGACTTTCAAGGCCAGATCAGAAAAGGCAATATGGCTACAGCCTGACTCCCTCAAGGATGCCCAGCTTGGGAATGAGGCCACTGTGTTGTGAAGAAGCCCAGGACACATAAAGAGGTCAGATATAGCTGTTTAAGCCCCAGCTGAGGTCTCAGCAGTCGTATGAGTGAATAAGCCTTCAAACAATTCTAGGCTTCAGCTGAGGCCCAACACATGAAACAGATATAATCCATTCCTGTGTAAATCCTTGACTCACAGAATGTGAGGATAATAAACATGCCGTTAAGTTTTAGGATAATTTCTTACGCAATCCTAATAACTAAAACAGGCTAGTTTCCCCCAGTTCTTCCTTGTCACACAAGGAAGGCTACTTGGCTACTGCTAAACAGCTGTCCTAAAGTAAAAATAAAGCCAAAAATTAGGAGAAAATCCTCACAGTTTGGTGAACTCAATCCATGTAGTATGGGTACTATACATTTTAAGGTACTTAATGGAGACATATTTTGGTGAACTGATGGCAAATTCAGGACATGAGGGAGACAAGTTCATTTGCTGCCTACAATAAAATAAGTGGCTTTTCCAAAGCCAGAGTGGAAACAGAACTTGAAACTGACACAACACTAATGAACTTATCTCACGCCTATGTCTACAACAAAGAAAGAGAATGAAGAACTAATGAAGTTATATGAACTTCTTCATTGCACCATTCTCTCAGGAAAATACACAGAAAAAGCCTTGATGATACGAGTACTAGAAAAAGAGCAGGCTTTGGCAAAAATGAAAACTTCACCTGTGGTACAGATGTTACAAATCATTTCTTGGTAATCTCCTGAGGAAAGTGAATGGTTCTCCCTTCCAGTGAATACAGTATGCTGGTGAACCAACAGCTGCCCACAATGGAGGTTTCTGAAATTCAATTTTATTTAATGGACTTAAGAGAACAAATATCAGAGGTTGAACTTCCCTATTAATTTACAGGCTATCATATACCACTGCACAAGTTGCAAAATGCATAACCAGGGAGCCATTCAACATAAATCAAAATATGTAGTATTTATATAAAAGTACAAAGCACCTCAAACACTTTGAATGACTTGGGTGCAAATATCTGGAAGAATAAATATACTATATATTCAACAGTTAATTTCTCATATTATTCCTGTTAAGCTTATTTTTTCAACCACAATTTACATTCAGTACCAAGTTTTAGATGTACAGCAAAGTGGCCAGAAAACTATGAACTCTACAGAGTGGTCCCCCCGCTGCTCCAAGCACCTACCTGGCCAATACCCCACTATCACTGACTATATTCTCCATGCTGCAACCTGGATCTCTGTGGCTATTCTGCAACTACCAAATTTGTACTGCTTCATTCCTTCACCTTTTTCACCCAGCCCCATGAACATCCTCCCTTGACAGTTGTCAGTTCATTCTCTGTAGCTATGAGTCTGTTTCTATTTTGCTTATTTATTTTGTTCATTAGATTTCACATATAATTGAAATCATATCATATTTGTCTTTCTCTGACTGGTTTATTTCACTCAGCATAATACCCTCTAGGTCTGCCCCTGCTGTTGGGAAAAGTAAGGTTTTCTTCTCTTTTACTGCCAAGTAGTAATCCATTGTGTAAATGTACCACCGCTTTTTATCCACTCATCTCTTAATGGGCACTTGGGTTGCTTCAAAATCTTAGCTACTGTAAATAACGCTGCAAGTGCCTATATTCTTTCAAATTAATGTTTCAGGTTCTTTGGGCATACTCCCAGAAGAGGAATCAGTGGATCATAAGTACAATTCCATTTTTAGTTTTTTGAGGAACCTGCACACTGTTTTCCATAGTGGTTGCAACAATCAGCATTTTTGATGACCTGAAGTAATGGTAGAGAAAGTTTCTAATACCTTACGACCTATCATTCTAGTCATCTACTCAACTCTATTAGAATTGGTTTTTAAATATATAAACATATATAAAATACATTAAATATATGTATTTGAAAAAAGTCATTAGCACATTGGCTACTACATTAAAAATTAAAACATAACATTATTTTTAAACCTTACCAGAGGACATTTTTTCATTGCTTTTAGAGACAGAAGAATGAAGAAGTGAAGAGAGGAAAAGAGGGGCAGAAGCAGGTAGCGGGGAGAAGGGGAGAGAGGGAGAGAGAGAGAGAAACATCAATGTAACAGAGAAACATCGATTGGTAGCCTCTTGGAGGCTCCCCAACAGGGATCAAACCGGCAGCCTTTCAGTGTACAGGATGATGTTCCAACTGACCAGGGCAAAAATAAAATATACTATTATAGACTAAAGTACCCAACAGAAAAATTATGCTAGATGAGAAGCATTAAAAAACCCTCCTACAGCCCTGGTTGGTATAGCTCAGTAGACTGAGCACCCGCATGTGAGGTCAGGGCACATGCCTGAGTTACAGGCCAGGGCCCCAGTTGGGGGTATGCTAGAGGCAATCAACCAATTGATATATCTTGCACATCAATGTTCTCTCCCATTCTTTCTCCCTCCCTTTACCTCTCTGAAAATAAATAAGTAAAAAAAAAAAAAAAAAAAATCCTTCTACAGCATTCTGAAATACAGAACTGTAAGTTAAAATAAAAACTAAATATTAACTAATTAAACATTAACTAACATTAAATTAAATCAAGAATTATTAAATGCCCCCAAAAGAAGTCTAAAGAGTCAATAAGAGGAAAAAGGCTCCTTTTCTTACATGAGCATTTCCATTAACCAGAAATTTTTATAAAACAGAATTTCCTACTTTGAATATCATCTGTTTGGCAACTACATACTCCAACTATCTATTAATAAATGACAAAATACAAAAAAATTAAAATTTTAACTTTTTGGAAAAGCACATTAGTTGGGTATGTTAGATAATATCCTTAGGGTATTGCCCTGCAGCCCCTTTTCCAATGTAAAATTGCTTGGAATTGGGGGTAAAAGAGATCAAATTAGTGATCCTGCTATATAGTATACATATATATAAAATTTTAAGCTATAAAACTGTAAAAAATGCATTATTTTCTTCTTCCAGTTTTGAGATATAATTAACATATGTTGTGTAAATTTAAGATTATTTCACTTTAGCATAATGCCAAGGTCCATCTATGCTGTCACAAATGGCAGGATTTCAGAAGACTAATAACATATTACTTAAAGATTCCAGAGTATAGAAACAAAGTCCTCCCTCCCTTTATTCTCTGGTTGCCTAAAACCAAAGATAGTACCAAACTCTGTATATACCATGTTTTTTCCTATCTATACATACCTATGACAAAGTTTATAAATTAGGCACAGTAAGAGATGAACAACACTAATAAAAAAACAGAACAAGTATAACAATATACTGTAGTAAAAGTTAAGTGAACGTGGTCCTTCTCTCTCTATGTGATAACCAAGAAAGCTAAGGGACTAATGGGTAGGTAGCGTACACAGCGTGGATTATGCTGGACAAAGGGATGATTCCTGTCCCAAGTGGACCGGAGAAAGATGGAGTGATATTTCATTACACTACTCAGAATGGCATGCAACTTAAAAATTATGAATTGTTTATTTCTGGAATTTTTCATTTAATATTTTTGGAGTGCAGCTGACTAAAACCAAAAAAAAAAAAAAAAAAAAGCAAAATCACAGATAAGGGAAGACTACTGTACCTGGGGAACACAGCAGAAACCTTATGAAGGTGTTATCTTGGAGATGCAGATATGAGGAATGAGGAATTCCAGTTTGAATATGAACTACATAGTAGATGCTATTAAATTCATATTAAATTTTGGTGTATAATGGTACTATGGTTATTTATAAGACCCTTAGGCCACTGAAGTGCTTCCAGGTGAAATGTACCACTCTCAGAAATTTCAGAATAATCAAAGAGAGGAAAAAAAAAGGCAAGTGTACAAAACGTTAACAATGGGTCAGTTTAGGTAAAGTAGATGTGTGTATATTCATTATACTACTCTTTCACCTTTTCTGTTGGCCTGAAATTTATTTTATTAATTTTAATCCTCACCCGAGGATATGTTTTCATTCATTTTAGACAGAGAAAAAGGGAGAGATAAAGAGAGAAATATCAATGTGAGAAACACTGGCCTCCTATACATGGCCTGACTGGGGATTGAACCTGCAACCTAGGTACGTATATGTCTTGATCAGGGATCGGACTCACAACCTTTTGGTGTACAAGACCACTCCAACCAAATGAGCCACCCAGCCAGGGTGGTCTGAAATTTTTTAACAAAAAACAGGAATACACCATTGTATATGTCAAGACATGCCCAAGAATATTCACCAGCAACATGACTGATAAGAGCCCAAAGTACAAAAAATCCAAATATTCAGCAACAGTATATCTGACATGGTAATAAATTGACAAGTAAATAATAGTACATACTTTATACTATATAATTACTATATACTACATATATAACATATAGTATATATGTGTAATATATACTATATACAGAATATAACAGAGTGCTATAGAGCAATGAAAATGCACCAACTACTGTCAACACATCACATGGGTGAAATTCACAAATAATGTTGAACAAATAAAGCAATACACAAATAAGATGAATAAATATTCGATAAATAGATATTTCAGACAAGACTCAGATAAAATCAGGGCTGTCATTTATCTTTGTTCAGCAAAGGTTTTATTAACAGTTTAAGTAAGATTAAAATGAAAATGTGTAAGTTATTTAGGAGAACAAATTCCTTTCAAGCACATTTATAAAAACTGCCCACATACTACTGATTAGCTCCACTAATTAATCATAATACACTGATCTGTCAGCTTTCTTAAAGACCCAGTTTCAATTAGAACTTGCATTTGATAGTTATAAACCCGCACTACAAAGACTTTTCTTCATCGAATAAGGATTTTAAAGTGTACTATAAACAAACAATTTTAATTTTAAAATATAATCTAAATTCAGATTTATAACCAGATATCATTTTTAAAAGAGACATAAATACTTACATTAACTTTGAAAGCTTGCACGTTGTTATCCAGAAGAAGAACGTTGCAAACCACCTCTGTATGCTGTCTGTCTCGGGCCAACTCTGATGCTCGTACATTGTAGGTTCTGCCGGCAGGCAATCGGAAACGTGAGGTCATTACTGTCCACACAAGGTCTAATTTGGAAAAAAAAATTCACTAAATGAAACAATAGTTCAAGATACAAAGCCGTTTAAAACACAAATTTACTATGCATTTTTCAACTAACACTTTGGTAAAAAGCAGTTTTATATTTTGAAACAGCCAGATATGAATTACAGGTATAACAAAAGATACTGTGTGTGTATCTGTGTATGTGTGTTATCTAAACCAAGGATGTCAAACTTTTTGGCATCTCTGGGCCACACTGGAAGAAGAGTTGCCTTGGGCCACACATTAAATACACAAACACTAACAAAAACTGATGAGCAAAAAAAAGATCAGTGCATAATTTTTGTGATATCCTCCACCACAGATAAACAAAACAGTCCTCACATTATGCAGCAGCCCTTTGGATAATCTTTTAAAATCACTGAACCGGTCCCAAGTTTGTGATCACTAATGTAGAAAATGTACATATCTAAGTAATAAAATATTACTGATTTTTTATACATTTTTATTATAAAAGTGAAAGAAAAGAGGGCATCATAAACTAGTGGGATGCATGATATTTTATTTGAGAAACTACTGCATCAATACCTGGTTTGATAGTAGTTGCAATTCTCAGTGAGTTCTCAAGGTGCTCATCAATATTTTGGTTCTAATTTTACTCTTAATGTGTTTCATTCTTGAAAATAGTTGCTCGCAAGTGTAGGTGCTGCCAAATGGCAGTGACATGAATAAGGCATGACTGTGAAGCAAGGGATATTTGTCTCAGGGAAGACAGGATCTCTAAAAGTCCAGTAAAGCGACACAATCAAATTTTTCTTTAAATTGAATGTCAGATGGCAGTTCTGTGCATTCCATTTGAAAATTGGCAGGTAATATATTTATGTTGATTGAAAATGGCAATTGGAAATATAGCAAAATATTGATTATTTTCCTGTAAGTGTTGAAATCTGCTTTCAAATTCTTGTATCAAATCGAAAAGCAAGGCTGCACATTTTTCATTGTTCACAGGACTGTGTTTAGCCAATGTGCTGAAATGCATAACACTGTTTGCCTTAATTTTAGCTTGCCATAATTTGTTTCATTTGGAATGCTGTTAATATTTGAAACATGGTATCAATAAGTTGGTTTTCACCTTGAAGACACACGTTTAACTCATTTAAATGAGCAGTTATAACTACTAAAAATGCTAAATCTGCCCTGGCTGGTGTAGCTCAGTGGATTGAGCGCAGGCTGGGAACCAAGTGGTCCCGGTTCGATTCCCAGTCAGGGCACATGCCTGGGTTGTGGGCCAGGTCCCCAGTGAGGGCCATGTGAGAGGCAACCATACATTGCTGTTTCTCTCCCTCTCTTTCTCCCTCCCTTCCCCTCTCACTAAAATAAATAAATAAAATCTTTAAAAATGCTAAATCTGTAAGACAGTTTTCATCATCAAGTTCCGGCACAAATTTGTGTTTTGATACCATAAATGACTTGATAACATGTCACAAATCATGAAATCTTTTCAACATTTGGCCTCAACTTAGCCATCTTACTTCCAAAAAGCAAATGATGTTGCCATAGTCAGCATCAATACTTCTAAGAATTCCTGGAATTGGCAATGATTCAATCCCTTGGCTCTTAGGAAATTCAGTCTTGATGATGATTTGCATGACGTTATCCATTTTTAAAGCTTTTGTGCATAAATTTTCTTGATGTACTATGTTTCATCAAACGTGAGTTTTGGGCAGCAACTGCATCGTCTTCTATTAATTTCACAAGCCCCTCTCTTTTACCTATCATCACTGGGGCACTGTCAGTAACTATACCAGATATGTTGACAATGGACAAAGAAAATTGCTTTAACATAGTTTTGACTACTTCGTATAAATCTCTTGATTTAGCTGTGCCTTTTAACGGCACTAAAGGAGCCATTTCTTCTGTGACATTATATTCATCATCAATACCTCTAATAAAAATGGCAAGTTAAGCCATATCTGTAGCATCAGTGCTTTCATCCATGCCAGAGCATAAAATGTAAACTTGGCAGCTTTACTCTTCAAACTTCTTTTTGATAGATTTTCCAATTTCTTCAGTTCACCTGGCTATCGTCTGGTGAGACAAACTGGTGTTAGAGATATCCCCTTTTTTTCCCAGGGCAAATTATATCTACCATGCTTTCTATACATTGCTTAATAAACTTACCATCAGTAAATGGTTTTGAATTTTTTTGCTATTAAATATGCTACCACATAACTAGCTTTTACAATGGAATCTTCCCGAGTTGTAACTTTTTGAAAAAATTTTTGTTGAGAAGATACTTTTTCAGTTCCACTATTCTGTCCTTACGACACAATCCTTCATGCGCATTGAATTTCACAATATGTTTTTACACATAATGTCTTTCCAAATTATAATCTTTGAAAACTTGCACAAATTCCCTGCAAGTTAAACAGAGCACCTTACTATGTGCCTCAACAAAGAAGTAGTCATCTGTCCACTTTTCACTGAACAATCTTCCTTCACCCACAATTTTTCTTTTTTTGAGGTCTTTTTTATCGAGACGTAGAAGCCACGCTGGGATTAAAAAATAAGAATAGGGACTTCCTAAGATGGCGGCATAGGTGAATGCGCCGTGCTGCCTCACACAACCAAACAAGGAAAAAAATCAGAAATTTACACAACCAAAAACAGCCAGATCTGACAGAAAATCGTATTGAGAGGAAGTCCAACAACCAAGGAATTAAAGAAGATACATTCATCCAGTCTGGTGAGCCGGGAGGAGCAGGGCAGAGGGAGAGCGCTGGGCGACCCCGCCGTGAGCAGGTGAGCAGACAGCAGGACTGCAGTTGGAGGGGCGGTTCCAACGGTACTGCAGCACACCCAGACGGCGGGGGCCGACTGAAGCGCGGCCAGCGCCCAGCTCATCCGGACCCAACGGGGCTGAGACTGGTGGACCAGGCAGGTCCACATTCGCAGACAGACGGACCGGGAGAGAAAGCAGGGCACAACCCATCGGCGCAGATTGAGAGCACCTATGGGGGTGGAGTCGGCAGCGGGAGGAACTCCCGGCCTCACAGGAAAGTTCACTGGGGAGACCCGCGGGGGATTGGAGCTGTGCAGTCCGTCCACCGACCCTGGAGCGAACCCCGGAGCCAGCGCAGAGGGGCTCGAATTGCTTGCAGGAGGCGGTGTGGGTGCGGAGAGCAGAGAAGGCACCATTGTGCGCTCTGGTCCCACCCCCACAGTCTACATCACAGCACAACTACCAGGAGCTTCCCTGCACAGGAGAACCCCAAAGCTCCGCCCTCCTTACAATAACAGGCTCACAGAGGGAAAAAAAATGGCCCAAAGAAAGGAACAGAGCAAAGCTCCAGAGCTAACCGACCAAGAGATAGCCAACCTATCAGATGCACAGTTTAAAACCCTTGTAATAAGGATGCTAACAGAATTCGATGAAAAATTATCGAAATTGCTTGAACAAATGAGGAGAGATCTGCAGGGAACCAATAGAGATAAGGAAACTGGGACTCAAATCAATGGAGTAGACCAGCAGAAAGAAAAAAACATCCAACCAGAAAAGAATGAAGAAACAAGAATTCAAAAAATGGAGGAGGGGCTCAGAAACCTCCAAGACATCTGTAAACGTCCCAACATGCGAGTCATAGGGCTGCCAGAAGGAGAAGAAGAAATCCAAGGAATTGAAAACTTACTTGAACACATAATGATGGAGAATTTCCCGAAGCTGGCGAAGGAAATAGACTTTCAGGAAGTCCAGGAAGCTCAGAGAGTCCCAAACAAGTTGGACCCAAAGAGGAACACACCAAGACACATCATAATTACATTACCCAAGATCAAAAATAAGGAAAGGATCCTAGGAGCAGCAAGAGAAAAGGAGACAGTTACCTACAAAGGAATCCCCATAAGACTGTCAGCTGATTTCTCAAAGGAGACCTTGCAGGCAAGAAGGGGCTGGACAGAGGTGTTCCAAGTCATGA